>CAKNXH010002179.1:455891-477996 GCA_932178445.1 Andricus quercusramuli | reverse complement strand
AAAGTCATAGGTGCACCCTAAAATAATGAAAATTGTTGCTTATGTTTACTCAACTTCTAATCTCAATATTTCCCCCCAAATTCTGTCAATGAACGAGTTTGAAATCAATAAAAAGTTGATAATAAGTAGATGACTTTTCTCAGAATGGATATAATTTTAATAATAGCTAACTAAAATGAATAAATTTTAAATATATAAATTACTGAAGTTGATGTTTGAAGTATATGGATGTTTTTTAATAATTTGCCTGTATGCAAATTACTTGAAAGCTGTAGGAAATAGAGGAAAAGCAAAAAGCTTATATTCGAGGTTAAGTTGTTACATATAACCTCCAAATGTCACATAGTATCCTTGGTGTGGATACAACATACAGGGTTGCCACCACTGCATTAAAAAACCATACCACTTATTTAATAACAAGAAAGTATAATTCCGTCGATAATTGTATTTCGACTGTGACTTTTGAGTAAGATCATATAAATGGAATTTCCTGTGTTGTGTTTTGAAAAAAAATGTACTTTTTGTAGGATATTTACATTCTTTCGCATATTTTTAATTTTTCTTATTTTGTCGCCCTTTCTTCGGAATGTCTGGCATGCTATAGATCCATAATGCACGCAAAATTAAATAAAAATACTAATTTATATATTCCTTTTTATTCCTTTAATACTTTACAGAATTGTAAAATATTTTAACAAACGATGCAGGATTGTTTACTCTATTAGAATATGATAATAACTCAAAATCGTCAAAAATGCAGATAGTCTCATACTCGGTACAAATTTCATATAGTCTCATACACGGCCCATTTCGCATATAGTCTCATAGACGGCGCTGTCAGCATATAGACTTATATTGAATGGAGGCGTCGATTTCATCTTCATTTACTTCAATTCGGTGCATATTCAACACATTAATATTTTGAATAATTTTTCGCAAAAATAAGGGAAATATATTCTTTTAAGTAAAATTGATGTGAATACTATATTAAATTCAATTTACATCGCTTCCAACTCGTAACTCTTGAAGTAAAAATATGTGATTGTCAACAATATAAATGAATAATCAAACAAATAATGGGATTTTTAAATGAAAATGATGAATTTTCAACCAAATAGTATAGTATATAGTATAGTATAGTATATATAATAGTAATAGTAAATAATATTTTCAACCGAAAATAGAATGGTTAAATTTTCAGTTTAAAAAATGATTTTCAAACCAAAAATAGAAACAAGCTTTCAACAAAATAGTTAAATTTTCAAAGTGAAGAATTTTCTTCTAAAGTGATG
This sequence comes from Andricus quercusramuli, assembly GCA_932178445.1. Lineage (NCBI taxonomy): Eukaryota > Metazoa > Arthropoda > Insecta > Hymenoptera > Cynipidae > Andricus > Andricus quercusramuli. The sequence goes on along the minus strand of CAKNXH010002179.1, from coordinate 476,704 downwards.
AATCTTCAATTTGAATAGTCCAATTTTAAACAAAAAATATGAATTTTAAACTAAGAGTATGAATTTTCAACGAAGAAGACTAATTTTCTACCAAAAAAGAGGATTTTTTAACCAAATACATGAATTTTCACTAAGAAAAAAAAAAAAATTTTGAACCAAAATTGTGATATGTTTTACAGCTAAATGATGCAATATTTCACTGGATTAGTTGAATTTTCAGTTGAAAACATTAATTTTCAACTATAAAAGCAAATTTTCAAAAATAGTCAATTTTAACGGAAATACACCCAACAAATACACCCCCCAAACTGGACTGAAACCGAGAGTTCGATGTAGTTCAATTTTCAAACAAAGAAAACGAATTTGTTAGGAAGTTGTTCAAAAAAATCTTCAACGAAAATTTTTTTCCAATTTTTAAAATTTCAACATTTTGGAGGAAAATTGTTTAAAACAAATCATCAAGCAAAAAATTATTTTAACAAACAAAATACATAAATTTTTAAATGAAAAATATAAATTTGTAAGTTAAAATTGCATGAATTTTGAGTTGAAACAAATAATTTTCAACTAAAGAAGTGAATTTCCAACTACAATGATGAAATATTAAACTGGATTTATTCAATTTTACGTCAAACCGAAGATTGTCAACTAAAAGAAAACGAATTTCCAACAAAATAGTTAAATTTGCAACTCAAATAGTTCAATTTTCACTTAAAAATTGATTTTCAATTGAAAAAAAAGAATTTTTAACAAAATTATTCAATTTTCAAATAAAGAGTTAATTTTTCAAAGAAAATGATAAACCTACAACTAAATATATAAATTTTCAACCAAATAGTTGAATGTTCAACTAAAATATAAAGCTACTTTTACAAATAAAAAAACATTCTTACATAATTCTATATTATAATTTCAAACAACTTTAATCACACCCTCGAAAAAATTAACTGACTTTAAAATAAATTCCCTGACATTTCCACGTTTTTCTATGTAGGCTTTCCGGGAAGTAGACACTTTATTGAAATATCATATATTTAAAGAGAAAAGGGGAAGTTTTTGGAGACTAGAGAAATAGGGGAATTTAAAAAATGTATGAGTAGATAGATTCTAGATTAATATTCCTACCTTACCGACATGGAGAATATTCTACAGCTAAAGTGGTTCGTGTCCGTGTTAAGTTTCTAGAATATTCTGGATGACGTCATAAAATGTTATTGCGCAATTGTTAGAATCGAATTTTGCGCGAACACTCACCCTCATATCAAATTATAACTGTAAATCTACATATTTTGTGTATAAAATAAAGAAAAAAATTTGTTACCTAAATTATCTACAAGAAAGCAATAAATCAATCTTGGTTTTCTAATAGCTAAACTAATTCAGATAATAAATAACCATGAAGATGTTTACGCAAAATTCATTTCTCACAATTGCTCAATACCATTTTATGGCGTCATCTAGTATATTCTAGAAACTTAGCACGGACACGAACCACTTAAGCTGTAAAATGTTCTCGATGTCGGTAAGGTAGGAACTAAGGGAAATACGGGAAAGACTGTGAACCCTGGAATCAATGTCAAGAATCAATAAGACCATGGGATTGCATATAAACGTTTTTCACATTTTATTACACTTTTATTCGATCGCCCAGCTAAAAAATATATGTATATATTTTCATATATATATATTAACAGCGATCAACGCAAATCGATGCACGACCAATAAATTACTTCTGACAACTAGGAATAATTTTTCGGTCCGATGAACGTCGAGTATATATCGTCGAATGCACAATTATGATGAGAAAAAAAAAGAATGAACGTTCACTTTATAAAATTATTCATCATTAGAAAGCACATATCATCTATCTATCTATATGACATAACTCACACTATATATACACGCGCAGACACACAGACTCATGCGCATACAAACACAATTATACGTATACATGTATGCAAATGTACATATGTTTGTATGTACACGCACATCTCCTAAGGAGCCTCTTCATGAATCAAGTCTCCCCCTTTTTTGCCCAAGAGCGAGAAAGATCCCTTTCTTTGTTCAAGCGGAGGAAAATGCAGCTGAGCGGTAAAAAAAACTATATTTACATTATTTCAAACGTAACGTGAAAACATGAACGTGATCTATCCCTTCAAAAATCACAGATAGATATCAAAACTACTTCCTTTTCGTGTTCACTCGAATTTTTCTCGCAGCTTCCTTCCTCCACAGTATTCCAAGTTTCGTCTCTTATTGAAAGCTTCACAAACTCTACTCTAAATTTGAAGCATCGATCAGAGCTGGCAAGCTTTAAAATTGCAGGCTCTACAGTTATGTGATCAAGAGCTTCCCACGGGAAACTAAATTTCAAATTCGTATCATTAAGGCGAAGAATATTTTTTATTAAAACTACCTATCTATCAACTACTGTTTTTTTTCGATACTGACAATGAAACTCAAAATAGTATTTGAGGAAGGAAGTTCACATCCTGAATAAATTCACATACAAAAAATCGAACTGAATCAGCAATTAAAAAATTTGTATTGCACAAATCTAACAAAACAGGTCGAAACAGCTTAATAATAATAATCAAGAATCGCAATTTAGTAGATACTTTGTCACTTTGTCAATGACTCGTTGGAATAATTAAAACAAGACTTGGCTGTGATCAAATCAACAGACTGGTTGCGTTAAAAAAGAAAATAAAAATCTCGGCTTACAGTACCATTAGATAATATAAAGAAGATAAAAAAAAATTAAAATAATATATATATATATATAAGTATCGAGCAGTGATGTGCATGTCGAATTAAACAGAGTATAATCCGATTCGACTCGACTATCAGATCCTTTGAAATCCCTTGAAACTTTTTAAAACTTTTGACAATGTTTTTGGAATTCTTAGAAATATCCTAAAATCTTTCAAATTGAGTCGAAAAAATCCGAATTGACTCATTGCGTGAATCACTAGAATTTTCAAAATCCCGAATTTTCGTATTACCAAAATTGATTATTTCCAACAAAAAAATATTTAAATTTATTAATTTGTATTTGTTAGAATAATATATTAATATTTTATATTTCGCATATTGCGTAGATTAAATTAAAATTAATCATTCATTTATGAATTTTCCTCGTTTCGTTAACTTTTACTTTCGAAACATTTCATTTTCGTTCAAAAACGTTTTCGGTAGTTTGTTGTTAATTTAAAAATTCAGAAATTTTCATTTTTGGTTATCATTTCCTCGTTACTTTTTTAACATTCGGGATTTTTTGTCGGCAAAATTATTTCATTCAGATAAATCCTGATTCCCTTATAACAGAAAATTGAAACTTTTTTTCGTAAGTTTACGATGCGGTTATGTATAAAAGTATTCGGAATTTTGTAAAATTGTCCGTTACTTTCGTGGTGTGATTTAAATTCTTTTTAATTTTCGTTAATTTAAGAAAAATTTAACTTTTAAATTAATTTTTAATTAATTGACTTAAGTAACTTGATTTAATTAATTTTAAAAATTAATTGTTCAATTAATTCAATTTACCGAAATATTCAAGTAGGCCCAAATTCATGGAAAAAACCTTTTAGTAACAAACAATATAAAGATATATTATTCATTTATTTCTTAACTTTTTCAAGAATAAAGTATATAAACCAAATTTTTTATTCCCTAATCTCAAGAGGATAAATATATTATTCAAAAATTATATTTTTGTAAATCACGTAACAACCTTATTCAATAAATAAAAGTTTCATTCAATCTTAATAAACAATGACTCATTTTGTTCAAGAAAATATTCTCTACATTTGATAAATTTTGATAAAAACAATTTCTTTGGAATTTTTTTAGCGGCAATTCCAAAAACAAATTCATTTAATTTTTAATTCAACATCTGGGAAGCAACAAATTGGAATTTATAAGGAAAAACCTTATTTTGTCGACTTCTTCCAGACTATTTATTAGTGTTTATTTAACTAGTCTGGAAAAAGACAAAAAAATAAGGTTCTTATAAATTCATATTTATTATTTGCCTTGTGTGTCGATTCAATAAAATTCGACTCAATCAAATCTTTCGAGTCGGTTCGTGAAATTCGACTCATGACTCACGCGATAAGTAGATTCAGATTTTTTCGACAATTCCCTCCGGTCGAAATATTCGACCCATGGTTTCCGCGATGAGTCCATTCTCATGCCTCACGCAAAAGTTGATTCAAATTTGTTCGATTCGATCACAGCTGAGTCGCTTCGGAAAATTCGACTCATGACTGACGCGATAAGTTGATTCAGATTTGTTCGATTCGATCACAGCTGAGTCGGCTCAGAAAATTCGACTAATGACTCAAGTGATGAGTCGATTCCGATTTTTTCGACTCAATTCTCAGCTGAGTTGAGTCGAATTAATTTGCACACCACTCTCGAGCGAAGTCTTCCCCACATTCTTGAGCGAAGTCCTCCTCACATTCCGTCTTTACAAACTAAACCGAACTGCGCGTTAACAAAATGCAAAGTTTGAAAACAATTCTAAACGGAAATCAACTCAGACGTGCATTTTCGTCCGACCTTGGGTCGAAGCCGGTAAAATTCGAAAAGAGAAAATTATGTGTACACGTACACGTATATATTATAATGTTTTTATATCTCTATAATGAAAAAGTTTTCTCATTCGTGTAACAACGGATGTCGTTTAGAAGTAATTTAGTGTGCATCTAAGATCTGGAGAAGAGAATTGCCGAGCTATGCAAAATAGAAGGTCGATTTCTTTTTCTTCCATACACGAATATATACATTTTGTTGCGCAGGGTTGTCCAAAAAATACTTCAATATCGGAATTCCTCGTGTTCCGAGGTAACTAATGTTTTCGCGAGCGCCGGCTCTGAAATCCGAGACAATCAAAGTAAGAAAATAAAAGAAAATCAAAGAAATAGAAAGAAAAAGAAAGAACGATGGTCGGTGTCTAGAAAAAAAATTCCTTTCTCGTGAACGGAAACACTAGGTTGAAGGCTCGACCACCGAACACACAGCCACATGCAAAAACCGTAGACCGACGTAAGGGAAAATGAAGCTTTTATCGAGAAGAGATCCTGAAAAGCTGAAAAATCACGAAGAGGCGGCGAGGTCGTTTTGCTCCCTAAGAATTGTGTCGCCGGTGATTTTTTAGACCACCCTGCTCAAAGGTACCCTTACTGTCGAATAGAAATATGCATACGCCAAGTGTTTCACAATATTAATATTAAGATAATAATTAATATAATATAATAATAATAATAATAAAATAATAAACCTTACTATTATAATAATATTGTAGTTGTAACAATAATATTGGTAATAATGATAATGATGATGTCAATAAAATAATAGTAATAATCGTTATTATAATCATATTAACAACAACAAGTATTCTTTGTCACATTTTGGTTGCAGATTCGTCTTACAATCACAAATATATTATTCATAATATAATAGTCAAAAAGATGTTAAATTAAGGGAAAACATGATAGTGCTCTATTTTTTTTTCTGTGTACAATAATTAACCCTATTAATAGTTCTATGTTCAACAGCCAGTGGTATAATTTTTTAACTTACTTGAGGTACCTACGTAGTTTCTTTTAGTGGTACCAAATACAACGCCAACAAAAATGCCTTAAATCTTTCACATCATCATCTGCAAACTTAAAATCCAATCCTTTCCTTAACATATCCTTCGACAAAGCCTTTGCGTTTCCAGTCGAGTTACAAGAATAACTACTGCATCTACTATAAGCATTTTGTACACCTTGAATAAATTCGCTCGAATCTGAACGCCTCTTTCTCTGAAAATATTATTTCTCAAGAAATACTGCTCCTCAAAATGCTCTTTCAAGAGACTTTTTCTCCGCGAAGACACATTTTATCAGAAAAAAAAAAGTTTTCCAATAAAACTGCTTTTTATCGTATCCATAGTTCGCGTGATTGTTCGCATTGTACTTGGGGACATCTGCAGTATCCGTTACGTATAGTGTTTATGTATGTAGGTGTTTATGTATATATCCTTTCGATCACTCAAATATATATTACATATATTTTCTTCCGTCGCAATATGCTAGCCAGCAGTCACTCGGATAAAAGTTTCTGCAACAGTGACGCTTTTGGATCACCTTGGGCCACTTCTTCGATAGTAGTCTGAAATCAGAATCAAAAAACACTCAATTCAACAATTCCATTTTCATTCCTCAATTCATTTTTCTGAATTTCGAGAGAAGCTCGAAACAGAACAAGGAATTCTATCGCTCTCTAATTGCTAATGCGAAACTATTGATGAAAAATTCATTGCTTTGCAAAGCTAAAAGAAATATTAGCAGTGTTTCAAGCAACACAAACTTGAAATTGATGAATCTGATACTATTCGTATTTGCATTTGAAACAGAAATTAGTTCATTAGTTTTAATATCATGTTTAGTTATTTAATATAATATTCAATAAACGAATTAATGAAAAGAAGCAGAAAAAATATCCAAAAACAAAATATTTTTGGTGATAAGAAAGCGTTTCAAGTAATAGGGCTTCCATTTTTTTTTAGATTATAAGATTTAGTTTTGAAATATTCTTTGCTCTTACTCAAGAATCTTTTTTACAGAACAAATATTTCAAATACATCTCTTTTTTTTGGTGAAAGCTCTAAATTCTTCAGTTTTTCTACAATACTTTTAAATAAATCTAAGCATTTTTTCCATCCCTTCAATTTAATCAAGTTGCAAGGTCTGAGAACACAGTCTTTTATCCATTCACTGTTAGAAAATTCTTGAAAATTCCAGCACTTTCAAATTGGAAATTTAACTTAAATTTTAAGTACTACAAAAAAAATTGTTTACTACATTTAAAAAAAAAATCAAATTTCAGAAAGAAACAATATAAGAAGAAATGTGTCATATTGAACGAAATGTGAAATGATCAGAGATTTCATTATTTTTAGAACAAATTAATAGATTTGAAGTATTTTTTATGATCTTCACTAATTAATCATTTTAACACTAAACTTTTTGTTTTTTCAAATATTAGAATAGTGAAAATTAGCAATTGCTATAATTATTATGAAAATTATAATATGCTCAATAAATTTTGTTTCATTAATATCTTACAAATGTTTATAAAATGAATGTTATTTAAAACTGTAATTTTTCGAGCTGGAAAAGGGAAGAATTTTTGTCTAAAGATACAAAAAAAATTGTTTTTCAATAACTGATTTTTGTATCGCTTTTTCCACGGAATTATAATTACTTTATACTCACTTTGATAAATTTTTGTATTTTTCTAAAAAAAAATACAAAAATAATCAATAATTTTTTTATTACATTTTTTTTAAATCAAACAGAATGAAATAATATACGAAGAAATGTATTATATTGATCGAAATTTGAATCGATCTGAGATTTCATTATTGTTAAATATTAATAGATTTCAATTATTTTCATGAATTTCACTAATTGTTGATTAATTTTAATATTGAACAGGTGATTTTCCTTGAATATTATAATAGTAAAAATTAAAGAAATTGCTATAATTAACATTAGAATTGTAATAGGTTCAATACATTTTCTTTCATTAATAAATTATGAATCTTTAGAAAATTAAAAAAATTTTAAATGGTAATTTTTCGAGCTGGAAAAGGAAAGGATTTTGGTCCAAAAATACAAGAGTAATATTTTTTAAATTATATTTTGTTTTAAAAGAAATTTCAGAACGAAATAATATAAAAAAGAAGTATCATATTAAACAAATTGTATTTTTTTAATTAATTTCACTAAATATTGATTAATTTTAATATAATTTCATCAAATAATTTAAAAAAATTGTTTTACATTTAAAATAAATAAATAATATTTTATAACGAAACAATATAAAAGGAAACGCATTATATTAATCGAATTGTGAATCTATAAAAGATTTCATTAGTGTTAAATATTAATAAATTTGAATTATTTTAACGAATTTCATTAATTGTTGATTAATTTTAATATTCTACAGGTGATTTTCTTTAAATATTAAAACAGCAAAATTAAAAAAATTGCTATAATTAACATTAAAATTATATGTTCAATAAATAGTTGAATTGGATAATTCGGATTATATTCAAAATAAATTAGTAGACTCTCGACTAGCCTATTTAAATATCGGTTGATTTTTATTTTTATAAATTAGCATTTTTATTTAACTGACTTTAAAATTATGAAAGGGATTTTTACAGTTTTTAATTTTTTCAAATTTTTTGGTGATAATATTAAACTTTTTAGGTGTCTCCCGAATGATATTTTACTTTTAGTCCAAAAAGAAGATTTTTCAAAAGCCTTCAAACCAATACTTCCAATAGATTAGAATTTAGTCAGATTTTTTTAACAGTGAAGTTGTTTTAGAAATTTTTTTGTATGAAAATTCTAATTTATAAATTCAATTTTAATTTTTCGAGTCTGATCAACACCCTAATTTTATAATAAAAATCACTGCTTCAATCAATTTATTTATAAAACTCAAATATCACATCCTTCTAAATTGTGCAAAATGATTTAAATTAAACTCTAAAGAAAATAAAAAAGAAAGAGTTCCTCTTCTACTTAAATCTACTGTTCAAAAACTGCTTACCTGTATGCAAAACTTACTTTCATGCATTTAGAGAACTTACATTCGAAAAAATAACTAGAAATAAAGAATAATAAGCACTAATTGTAAGATTTTTCGTCAACTGTGAAGAAGTGTTACGCTCTTGAATAAAAATTACTCAAAAGTTGCATTACTTTAATGATGAAATATGTTAAAGCATTCTGAACCATCACCAATTTTAATCTAGAAATTTCATTGCAGGAAGAATGTATTAAAAAATAGTGATCTAATCAGAGTATAGAATTTCGAAATACCAAGGCATTTGTATCTCATACCTTGTGTTTAGAACTAATTAAATGTTTTAATTTCTGATCTATTGTAGTCAAAATATTTTCACCAAAGGTGTCATTTTTATAATTAAGTATAATTTAAAACCCACGCCCTTCAACCTACATCCTACTCAAGCAAAAATGTTTCTAGCTGAAGACGGGTGCACGTTCACCTAGAATCAAAAAGTCAAACTGAAAATCAGCCTAAAAAATCTATCTTTCCCAATAAATCTAAACGAACTTCAGTTGCTAAAAAACGTATTTTTTTACGACAACTGTCGTTCTAAAAACCTTGCTGAATTAAAATAATCAACAACTGACTGATACGAATGTACACTCCATCCTGACTATAAAATGAACCACAAGATTGCACGCTGATCTCGACAAGATATCTTTCCTCGAGATGAAATTTGAAATCTAAACTATTGTTCGTGAAAAAATGAATTTAGCTCGTGTCGCGGATAAAATTAGTATTTTTAAAGCTGTTACGTGAAGAAGATTGGCTTTATTGAATCCTAGAATGAACACTGAGTGTAAAGCTTGGTTCGAAATAAATCGTATATCGAATCGCAAAAACTTTCATGTCATTCAAAATTTTCGATCGAAACTTTCAGTCAAAGTCGACCCGAAAAAAAAGAAATATATACAAGGTGGCCGCACAATTCCATTTTCAAAATTCCCAATTTGACTTTTCCCCAATTTTTAATTCTCCCTGAACTTTACATTAATATTTTAAAGTTTTTTCTCGATTTCAATTAATTTTTAAATACCAAATTTCTAATCTTGTAAAATTATTCCAGATGCATTTTAATGAATGCAGGATAAAGACATGAGATTTCAAAACAATTCAAACTAAATTCAAAAGAATAAATTTTCAAAAATACCCTAAAATCTTTTAAATCATTTAAAATCACTTTCAATTATTCAAATCTATTAAAAATACTCTTACATGTTTTAAATCCTTGGAAAAAAATTAAGATCCCTTGCAATTTTTGTACTCTCTTGAAATTTCCATGGAATTTTTCAAAATTCCTGATATCTTATAAAATCCCTTGGAATCTTTTAAAATTTCCTAAAACCGTTCCAAATCTTCCGAAATTCTAAGAAACATTTTAAAACCCCATTAAAATTTTTGTATATCCCTTAAAATCATTCAAATCCCTGGAAAATCCTTGAAGATGTTCTAATATCTTAAAAATGCCTTGTAAATCTTTTAAAATACCCAAAAATATTTCAAACCTTTTGAAACATTTTGAAATCCGTTACAACTTTTTGAAGCTTTTTAAAATCCCTTAAAATTTTTGAAATATACTAAAATCTTTAAAATCCTTTGGAATTGGAATGCATTCAAATTACTGAAATCTATTAAACATTCTTTAGAATCTTTTAAAATACGCTAAAATATTTAAAATCCCCTGCCACTTTTAATGCTCTTGAAAATTACTTGGAATTTTTAAAAATATCCTAAAGTTTTTCAAATCCTTTACAACTTCTTAGAAATTATTGAAACTTTTCAAATCTCTTGAAAATTCCTTAGTATTTTTAAAAATACCCTAAAATCTGTTAAAGTCTTCTAGAAATTTCAAATTCCTTGGAATTTTTTAAAACATCCTATAATCTTTAAAATTATTTCAAATCTTTGGTAATAACTTGAAATTTTTGAAAATCTTTTAAATCTTATGAAATTCCTCAATTCTTGTGAATAAATTCTTTGGAATCCATTTAAATATTATAAGAGCCCGTGAAATTACATTAAATTTGATATTTTCTAATATTTGAAAATATCCTAAAACCTTGTAGGTCCTATAAAATCGTTCCAAACCTATTAAAATTCTAGGAAATTAATTAAAAACCAATTAAATTTTGTGTTAAAACCCTTAAAAACGCCTTAGAATCTTTCAAAATACCCTAAAGTATTTCAAATTCTTTGAAACTTTTTAAGGCTCTGGAAAATTCCTTGGGAATTTTTAAAACTACGCTAAAATTAAAAAAAGAATGCCCTCAAATATTTGAAAAAACCCATAATTAAATTTCAGAAATAGGTATAGACCTGAATTAAATAGTGGTTAACCCATGATTTAATTTGTAGAGCAAAAAATTCTAGATCTTTTTATTTTAAAAAGTGACTGTAGTGACGTATTTAAAAAGTGACTAAAAAGTGATTGGGGGGAAGTGAGCAAAAGTGACTGTGTGAGAACCCTGATTATTCAAGTACTTCTTATAAAAATTCCCAGAGTTTTCCCTTTTTTTTATATAAATCCCTGACTTTTCCCTGATTTTCATTTTTCCCTAATGTCCATATTTTCCTTCATTTGTAAGATTTCCCTGACCTGCGGCCACCCTGTACATGAAATAAAATAAAAAATATCTCTTAAGTACTACTTAAAACTCAAGCATGCAGAATAATGAGTAAACTACCCTCTACAAGTTTTACGCTCAGTATCTGAAGAAATAATTAACATGTCGTGCACAATGAGTTCTAAAGCCAAGCAAAGAGGGAAGACAGAGCATACAAAATCAAAAAATACGTAAAGTAATTGTCGGACGGGTCTTACCCTGGAGGAAGAGGGGGCGCTTCCGGCACTCCCAATGGCCCAGCTCTTTGCAGGGCCATCGCTACCCACAGGCTCACCTGGTTGGGACATTGTAACAATACGTGTTACCACAGTCTTTCAAACAAACTATTTTTTTTTTCTTACAAAATGCACGCATTCTAACGCTTTATCAATTTTATCAATTTTTATCGCTCATATTTTTATTATTATTATTTAAATTATCGCCTTTAATCACGGTGCACTCTATCGGGCAGAGCCCATTTGATCTCGGACTATGCGCTTGCTCTACGCCCATTACCCAACTTCCCCTCACGCAGCTGAGGGACCGCGAACCCCTCACGCAGCCGAGGGATCACAACCTCATCACGCAGTCAATAATTAAAATACGGAACGTAAAACATTGTTCATTTTGTAATTAGTTGAAAAATAAAATCGTTTTTCGGGAAAAATAGTGATATTTCGAATTTATAAAATATTTTTTTTATTTAAATTCCAATCCTGATTTATAGTAGTGCTATTTTCTCGGCGATTCTGATATTTTGTTAACATTTGATGAAATTTCGAATAAAACTTTTTAACTAGACTTCTTATGGTATATTTTACAATGTATTATAGAAAATTCGGTCACTCAGCTGCGTGAGGGGAAGTTAGGCAGTGGGGGTAGAGCAAGCATGTAGATGGCGATCAAATAGATGACATCGCCCTTTTCATCAATATTGTGGTATCACTGTGAGTGTCAGAACGGTTCTACTTCTTTCCATTTTACGTACAATTTATTATACTTTCATTTATGGATAACCCGGAAACCTGCCATTAACTAAAGATTATATAGAATCGAAATAATAAATTCAACGCCCTTGGTGAAAAAACTTTCGTGCTCTACGAAACTTTGAAACATTTCTGGATTTCAAAGTGATTTCAGAAAAATGCGTATTTTGTTTTTAAAATTTGTCAAGATAATACATATCTTCTTTCAAATTTTAAACTGAGAAAGGTTTTAATATACTAGGGTGTCTACTCAAATCCTGGAAACAAATTCCCTGATTATCCAGATTTTTTCCAGGTGTCACAAGATTTTTCCAAGTATAATTCTTCATACTAAGAAGCCATTCAAGTATTGAATAGAAAAACACAGAAAAAAATTAATAACTTTTTTTTCATTTTTGAAGGTTACTAATGAGATAAAAAAATATGGAGATTTTCTCACGAAAATATATTCTTTTAAGTAGAATTAATGTGGGTACTATATTGAATTCAATTTTAATAGTTAAATTTTCAGTTAAAAAAAATTATTTTTAACCAAAATAAAAAACGAATTTTTAACATAATAGTTAAATTTTCATTCAGTAATGAATTTTCAACTTAAATGATAAATTATCAGCAGAAAAAGTTAAATTTTAAAACAAAAACAAGAATTTTCAGCTAAGATTCATTTTTGACCAAATGAAGACAAAATTTCAACAAAATACATTAAATTTTAACGAGAAAAGATTAATTTTTACTCAACTATTAAAACGTTAAATTTTTAGTTTAAAAAGTTACTTTTCAACTAAATACATGAATTTTTAAGTAAAATAATAAATCTTCAACTGAAATACTTGAATTTTCAACCAAGAAGATTAATTTTCTTCCAAAAAAGACGAATTTCCAACCAAATAGAAGAATCGTAAACTAAAAATATCAATTTTAAACCAAATATGGAGTAATTACATTTTTAAACCAAGAAAAGCAACCAATTTCCCACAAAATAGTACTAGTTGAATTTTCAAGACAAAAAATACATTTTTAACAAAAGATATTAACTTTCAACCAAGTAGTTGAATTTTAAATCAAACAGATGAATTTTCAACTAAAATGATTAATCTTTAATAGGAAGTTTCAAATTAAATAACTGAATTTTCAATAAAAAAATTATAATTTTCAATCAAAAAAATAACGAATTTTCAATCAAAAAAATAACGAATTTTTAATTAAAGTGAAGACTTTTCAATTAAAATGATAAATCTTCAACAACAAGAATAAAGTTCTAACAAAAGAGTTTAACTTTCAAGCAAGTACTTGAATTTTCATAAAAAAAGATTAATTCTCAACGAAAAATGTACTAGTTCATATCTCAAAACAACAAATTTTTTAATTTTAAATCAAAGACAGTTGAATTCAACCAAAACAGACCAATTTTCGAAAAAATACTTGAATCCTCAACTAAAACAGATTGATTTTTCAATGAGAGTTGAATTTTCAACTAAGAAAGATTCTTCCGTCAAGACAAAAAAAATCAATCAAACTGTAGACTTTTCAACTTTAAAAATTAATTTCCAACCAAAAAATTAATTTTCATTAAAATAGTTAAATTCAGTAATACAAAGCTACTGCTTCGGATGAAAAATCAGTGCTATTCAATTTTATAATAAAATTTTTAAAAAAATCTAAATATGATCTCGAAAAAATGCAGTGGCATTTCCAAGTTTTCCCGGGTATATAAAAATTCCCTGGTAATATCAGGTTTTCCAGGTTTTTCAGATGAGTAGACACCCTGTAATAAGTCTCACTGCAAGAAATAAATACAACTTTCAGGGGATTCTAAACTCTGATGGAATAAATCCACTGATATTCGTCAATAGTTTCGATCGTATTTTCAATACTTTTAAACTCATCTATGACAATTAATTCCATTTTTTTTTAATTTATAGTTACAAATGAAACTTGAAAAAAATTCAGTAAATTCACAACTTAGTTTTATTTAATGGGAACGATTAAGCAAACTCTATTACTTCACTTTTTTTTAATATTATAATTTATTATAAAACATCTGATTCAAATAAAAATTCGAACTTTAAATACTTGAATTGTTATTAATCAAAATACTTTTCGATATCCGACAAGGAAAGAGAAACCCAATTATGTATTAAAAATATATTTAGCTTCGCAAAATAAAACTTAAAAGAACTCCAAACAATTTCCATTGTACCAGATTTCCTTTAAATTCAATGCATGACCTTTACACGAAAAAGTTTCAGTGCAATTAAGTGGCGGAAATTAATTTATAATAGTTAAGTTTCAATTGTATCATGAGAATAAAAATATTTAAATAATGGGGCGCAACTCCGCTTAGACGAAAACAAATGGTTTTATCAGGAAGCACATATCTAACATTTGTGTACTGTTAAATATTTATTTATTTCAACTTTACTTTGCATGTAATAATTAATCCTTTATACCCTTTTCCTTCTTCTTTCCTTTCAAAAAAATATAGAAGAAAAACTAAATGTCTTTTAGGGGTAAAGAATTTGGAGAAATAAATTTTTCAAAAATCAGAAGATAACTAATCCGAAAACATAGGCTTTACATTATTTTTTAAATTATACAGAAAAATCTGACATTCTAAACAAAAATCAGCATAAAACTAGGTTTTATGTTATCCACGTTTTATTTATTTATAATACAATTTTTTTATTTTTTTCTCCGATAGTTTAAATTTCAGACATTTAATTTCTTTTCCAGTTCACTGTTTTCACAGAAAAAAAGGTTTCTGCCAAAATTGCTGGATTTTACAGAATTTTCAGTACTTTTACACATTTAAGGACACTTTCTGTAAAATGAAGACTTTTTTATTAGAGTTTCAGTTTGTAGATATCAACTTGACAGAAATGTTCAGTTAAAGTTACAGAAAATATTCGTGAATTTAT
This sequence comes from Andricus quercusramuli, assembly GCA_932178445.1. NCBI lineage: Eukaryota > Metazoa > Arthropoda > Insecta > Hymenoptera > Cynipidae > Andricus > Andricus quercusramuli. The sequence goes on along the minus strand of CAKNXH010002179.1, from coordinate 461,560 downwards.
AAAAGTACTGAAAATATTGTAAACTGCAGAGAGTTTGGTAATGTTTACAGTAAAGGTATTGTTATCCTATTTTAACTGGAAATCCTGTAAGTTTAGCAGAATTTATTTCTGCCTGTTGCTTTTTAAAAAATAAATAGAAAATAATTCATAACAAACAACTGTTATTTAAAATAATAGAAGAAACTACAATGCGTATCAATATTTTTATTTAATTGTAGTTGGATAAAAAAATTCTTCCAAAGTTTATTATATTGTGAAAATGCTTGACATTAACTAGTCACATCAGAAAAATTTTCCGAGCCATGTTGATTTTTGCATCCTGAGAAGAAATTTTACATTCCAAAATCGATTCAATAACTTTAAAATACTAGCTTTTCTATAAAAATTTGTCTATGCCCATTCATTGATAACTACAATTTTTAAAAGTATCGAGCTTATTTTTATCACCATCGAAAGTGTGAAACAATAAAAAAATATCACATAGCACCTAGAAAATATTTACTAGAGTACATGATTTAATAATCATTTTTTTTCAATTCAGAAGACTAAATCCGGTTAGTGGATACTTTTCTACAAAATAAACGTGCACAAAATCGACGTTAATAATCGACTTTAGCCAATGCAAAATATTTGATAAATGATGAAAATATCAATAACTAAACTTTAAAAATCCTATTCGCTTTCCGCGAATCCCATTTTCCATAAAAACGAAATCCCCTCAATTAAAAATAGTTTGAAAATGTCAACGCCTTTCATGCAAATATCCTAACCTATCCTATCTTCCTTTTAAACGAACATCATTTTTAATATGGATCTCCAATTTTAGGGTGGCCGCAAAACTTTAATTTAAAAAATTTCCTGACTAATTTTTCATTTTCTCTGGACATTAATAGTTACAGAATAAAATTTTCAATCTTTCACCATGTTTAATACATAATTTTTTATAAATAGAATAAAACAATTTTACATTTCAATCAATAAATTTTTTATTTATTATTTTCAGGGCTGACACAGCCTAATTTATTTGAAAACGTAAAAAAGTTACTAATTTCTGACGCAAAAAACGAGAAAGTGACTCATGTGAATCAATAATGTGACTAACCTTTTTAATTCAAAAGAATTTAAGGAAATTCATTGATTTCAGTAAAATTAGAGTGGTAAGTTTGAAATGAATTAGAAAAATGCATGGAAAATAAAAAGAATTTCATGAAATGCTTGAAAATTAGAAATGAGTTTAAAAACTTCAAAATAAATTAAACGAAAACAACAAGAAACTTAAACTTTGTAAAGCTCTTGAAAATTCCTTGGAATATTTTAAAATACCTCAAATATTTCAAATCCTTCGAAATCCCTTCGGATTTCAGAAAATCAATTCAAAATTTCTTGAAATCTTTTAAAATACCTTGAAATACTTCAAATCATTTAAAATCGCTTAAAATCTTTTGAAATCCCTTTAAACTTTTTAAAGCTGTTTAAAATTTCTCGAAAATTTTGAAAACACCCTAAAACAATTTGAATCCCTTCAATTGATTGAAATCTATTTAAAATTCATTGAAATCTTTTAAAATATCCCATTTGAATCCTTTGAAATCTTCCGAAATACTTTGAAACTTTTTAAAACTCTTGAAATCATTTAAAATACCCTAAAATATTGCCAATACTCTGAAATATTTTGAAATCCCTTGAAATTCTTTAAACCCATTGGAAATTGACCTTGGCATTTTTTAAATATCCTAAAATCCTTTAATTCCTAGAATTTCCTTGAAATTTTTGAAATATAATAAAAATGTCTTGGTTTCTCTTAAAATTTCCTAAAATATTTCAAAATCTTTGATATTCTTTCAAATTATTAAAATCAATAAAAAATCCCTTGGAATTTCCTAAAAAACTTAAAATCTTTTAAAATCCCTTTAATCTTTTTAAAGCTTTTGAAAATGCCTTTGGATATCTTCTTAAAAACACCCTAAAATTATTCAAATCATTTTAAAATCTGTTAAGACTCTTCGAAATTATTCAAAGCTCTTAAAAATTACTTGAAATTTTAAAAAGTGCCGTAAAATCTCTTATAATCCTTTAAAATTCCTTCAAATTATGGAAATATATTACAAATTCCTTGATATCTTTTAAAATACCCTAAAATATTGCATATACTTTAAAATATTTTGAAGTACCTTGAAACTTTTTAAAGTTCTAAAACCCAATGGAATTTTCAAAAATACCTTAAAATTTGTTTTAAAAAACCTGCCATTTGAAATGTTTTAAATTTATTTAAATCTATAAAAAATTTCTTGGTATGTTTTGAAATATCCTAAAGTCCTTTTAATCCTCGAATTTCCTTGAAATGTTTGAAATAGATCAAAAACTTGTTGGCATTAAAAAAAAAACTCTAAAATATTTTAAAACTCTTGAAATCCTAAATCTTGAAAATCTTGAATCTATTATCTTGAAATCCAATTAAATTACAGAAATAAATTGAAAATTCTTTTAAATCTTTTTAAAAACACTAAAATATTCAAAATCCTTTAAAATCTTTTTAAATCCTTCGACATTATTTAAAGCTCTCTAAAATGCCTTGGTATCTTTTAAAATACCCTAAAATATTTAAAATACTTAGAAATGCCATTAAATTACTGAAATAAATGGAAAATTCTTTGAAATCTTTTAAAAACCCTAAAATATTTCAAATCCTTTGAAATATTTTGAAATACCTTGAAACTTTTTAAAGTTCTTGAAAATTGCTTGGAATTTTAAAAAATACCCTAAAATCTGTGAAAACCCTTGGAAATCCCTTCAAATTATTGAAGTCGATTATAAATTTATTGGCATCTTTTAAAATATCCTCAAATATTTCATAATAATTAAAAACTATAATGACTTTATCCAATAAAAAATGACTAAAAAGTGATTTGAGAAAAAGAAAGATACTAAGACTGTGGGGCAGCTCTGAGTATTCTAGAGCTTTTTTTTGCAAAATCCCTGAATTTTCCTGACCAACAAAATTTTTCCTGACTTTTCTCTCATAAACTGGTTTTTCCTGACCTGCGGCCACCCTGCAATTTTTTCTTACATCAACCCCCAAACAATGTAATATTATAAATCCTCAAAATAGACAATACATATTAGTTATCTTCAATCTAAGAATAACTTTCACACCAATTTTCCGACAAATCAATCAGATTTTTTCAGTAGATGCAATATTATCCTTAAGAGCGTCATTCCTCTTCAAATTTCCCACGTGTAACATTTTGAAGAAACTTATCTTACAAAATTCATAATAATATTGTAAAAATCCTAAAATAAAAACTAAGCAGTAAAAAATAAAGTTAACTGAACCTACCTGCTGTAGACATCTCGAACGTAAGTCCGAGAGCATCGAGATCGTCCTGAGAAACTTGACCAGTCAAGTTATTTTGAAGATTATTAGGCACCCTCTGCTGCTGCTGCTGCTGCGTCCTGGCTCCGACAATCGCTCTTAGCTCTTGCCGAACAAATTCCGAGGTCATACTACCAGTACTGCTGGCGTTTCCTGAAAAAACCATTTTAAAACGTTTAAACATCCATGTAAAATTTAATAAGTCTGACCCCCAGTAACGATGAAATTACTGGTCTTTATTTACACGATCCATGAATATTTTTTCTAAAAACATTATTAGAAATCTTCCACTACGAAAGTTGAATTGAGAAAATACTCTAGACTCATTCAAAATAATAAATAATAATTCTACATAGGAGATAACAAAAATTCGAAAACACATCTACAAATTATGATTAAAATCTCCTGAAGAGCCGTTCAAAAACTGCGTTAAAATTCAACATTTTCAAATTTTCAGGGGAAGAGGAGGAGGAGTAACAGGTTTTGTGTCAATTTGTTACGTAGGGGCCGGAGATGGATTAACACAGAATTAATAGAACTCAATGAGAAAATCCAAATAGTTTTCGTTGAAAGTTAATTATTTTTTATGTTTTAAAGTCTACTAATTATATTTTTGGTTCAGAATTCATCTATTTTAGTTACAAATTCTCATATTTGATTGAAGATTGAACTATTTTGTTGAAAATTTTTTTTTGGTACAAAATTCAACAATTTGATTGAAAATGTATGTATTTTGTTATAAATTTGTCTTTTTTGGTAGAAAATTAATCTTCTTCGTTGAAAATTCAACTAGTTTTTTAAAAATTCATTCTAATAGTTAAAGATTCACCTTTTTGGTTGAAAATTGAATTATCTTGTTGAACATTCGTTTTTCGTTGTTGTTGAAAATCCAGTTTTTCAACTGCAAACTTAACTATTCGACTTTTTGTTGAAAATTTGTTGTTTTTTTTTCATTGAAAATTAATTTTTTTTTAACTCAATATTTTAACGATTCTGATTTTGGTTGAAAACTAATAGTTTTTGGTTATTAATTCAATTATTAAATTTGTCATTGAGAATTCAACTTTCTTGGTTGAAAATAAACTACATGGTTGAAAGTTGAACTACTTTGTTACATATTCATTTTATTGGCTTAAGATTTTGTTGAATTTTGTTGAAAATTAATTTTTTAAATTGAATATTCATCTCTTTGGTTGAAAATTTAACTATTTTGTGGAACTTTTTCTTTTTCTTGGATACAAATTAATTATTTTAACTGAAAATGTAAATCTTCCATTTGTGGTTGAAAATTGATACTTTTTTGCTTAAAATTTAACTGTTTCATTAAAAATTAACTTACTTTTCAGTAATGAACTAAATTAATTCGTTTTGGCTCTCGACTCAAAAATCTTTCTTGGTTAAAACTGGCTCTCTTCCGTTAAAAATTCGTCTTTTTGGTACAAAAATTCATATATTTGGTGCAAATTTAACCTTTTTTGGTTCAAAATGTAACGGTTTGGTTAAAAATTAATTTGTTTTGGTTAAAAATTCGAGTACTTGGTTGAAACTTGAACGTCTTTGTCAAAAATTTATTTTTTCAAGTTCCACTGTTTTCTTGAAAATTCAATTCTTTTGTTGAAAATTTGACTGTTTTGTTAAATATTTATCTTTTTGGATAGAAAATTCGTCCTTTTTTCTTGAAAGTTTAACTATTATATTTTATTTTAAATGCAACTGTTTCGTTGATAATTAATGTTTTTTCGTTGAAAATTCAACTAATTGGTTGAAAATTCATCTCTGTAGGTTGAAAGCTCATCTCTGTGTGTTGAAAATTCAATAATGTGGTTACAAATTCTATTTTGTTAAAAATTGAATTATTTTGTTGAAAACTAAACTTTTTTGTTGAAAAGTTATCATTTTTATTCGAAAATTTTGCTTTGCTGAAAATTCGTCTTTTTGCATTAAAAACTCTGTGTATCTGTGACGAAGAAGGGGAACGGTGGATTTTTTTAAATAGCCTGACGTAGTTTTTGAACGGCCCCTAAGCGAAGAACTGTATCAAAATAATTGCATTAAAAACAGACTGCAGGTGCAAATTATTCTACGTTTCTAAAAATTGTATAAAGCTCTACAAAAATTGAAAAAGTTTCTATAAAAAGTGAATAAAATTCTACAATAGTTCTAGAAAATTCTAAAAATTTAAATATGTGCGTGAAGTATCGGATAAAATTCCTCTTCCGCCCAATGGAAAAGTTAGCCTGCAATTTTCTAAAAATGAAAAGGAAATATTACATGGATATAATTAAGACTAAATATG
>CAKNXH010002179.1:437435-455791 GCA_932178445.1 Andricus quercusramuli | reverse complement strand
ATATATATGCGGTGATATATTTATACACTGATGACACTGAGGAATTGCTGGTTACATTGCAGTTAATATCACATAATGAGAAAAACGAATGAAGGTGAATTGGGTGAATGGCGAAGCTGCAAATTTCTGATAGTGGTGCACTGGCTCTTTGACTATTTTCCAAAATACAAATATATACAACTAGGTCTTTTCTCAAAGACACGTGAACACATTTTTTTTTTAAATACTGATACGAAACTTAAATTTTCAATTCTGATTTTTTTATGATAAGCTAAGGTTCTGCATTTCTTTCATCTCACGTGCTTTTGATGAAAAAACTCTTACATATTTTACACCTTTTGAAACAAAACAAAAAACAGTGTAAGGACTTCTTGCCGAATGCACTAGGATTTGAACATTTTTTTTTTTTTTTTTTTAAGAGAGTCAAAGTGCAGTACTTGCAAGACAATCTTCGAATGTAGAAAATTTAGAGTGGTCACTTCAATATTGAAAAATAATATTTTTATATTTCAATAACACGTAATTAAAATGACCCAAAATAGGAATTTTAACAATTCCCTTACTTGTTCCTGATTTTTCCCTGACATATTTTTCATTTTCACTGATCATTAATATTTAAAAAACAAAATGTTCATCTTGTAAAATTTTTAATATAGAATATTTTATGAATCGAATGAAAAATTTGAGCTTAAATTTATAAATTTTTTATTCTCAGGGCTGTCACAGCTTAATTTATTTGAAAAAGTGACTAATTTTTAACCCAAAAAGCGACTAAAAGTGACTAACATACATTAATAATGTGACTAATCTCCTCTTAAATTTAAAATAATTCAAAAGAATTCGGTTCACAAGACTTCAAAACAATTCAACAGAAATTCAAATGAATTTAAAAAATCTAAAAATGTAATCATTTCATATTAGTTTTCCGTTTCAGTAAAATTAAAAGGAAATTCGAAGAATTTAAGGGAAGCAAGACAAATGTAATCAAATTCATAACAATTCAAGGTGAATGAAAAAAATGAAAGACAATTGAAAATAATTTAAAAATTTGAAGAAAAAAAATTGAATTCAGTAAGTTTGAAAGGAGTTTTGAAAAATTCATTAGAACATGCAGAAACGTCTAATAATAAGATTAATTAAATAAATGCTTAAGAACATTCAAAAACATCCGCTGAATTGAATAGAATTGAGTGAATTTATAACAATTCAAAAGAATTCCAAACAATATTCGAAAACCTCTTCCAATCTTTGAAACTCTACGAAATCCCCTCGGAAATCTTATAAAATCCATTGGAATCTTTTAACATATCTACAAAAAATGATAAGTCCTGTACAATCGTTTCATCTCTTTCGAAATTTTATGAAATTCTTTACAACCGCATGCATTTTTTGTAAATCCCTTAAAATTCTTAAAATCCCTGCAATTTTTTTAATTTCTTGAAAATTTCTTGGAATCTTTTGAAATACCCTAAAATACTTCAAATCCTTTTAATAAATCGTTTGAAAAGCCATCAACTTTTTAAAACGCTTGAAAATTCCTTGCAATAAAAAAAAACTCTTAAAATATTTCAAATTCTTGGAAATCTCTTGAAAATTTTTAAAGCTCCTGAAAATTCCTTGGAATTTTTAAAAATACTATAAAATCTTTTAAATACTTTAAAATCTTTCGAAATACGTTGAAATAATTAAAAATTTTACGAAATCCTTCGATTCTTGTGAATAAATATTTTGAAATCCTTTCAAATTATTGAAATCAATTCAAAATTCCTTGAAACTTTTTACAGGTTTTCAAGATTCCTTGGAAGTTTTAAAAAATCGTTAAAACCTTTAAAATCCTTTGGACTAGCTTCAAATTATTGAAATCTATCAAAAAACTCCATGGAATCTTTGAAAATATTCTGTAATATTTTTAATCCTTTGAAATCTTTTGAAATCCTTTGAAACTTTGTAAAGCTTTTGAATAATCCTTGAAATTTAAAAAAATACCCTAAAATCGTCCAAAACCTTTGGAATCCCTTGAAATTATTGAAATTTACTCAAAATTCCTTAAAATCTTTTAAAATATCCTAAACTATTGCAAATACTTTGAATTTTTTCGAAATCCTTGGAATTTTTTAGAATACCCTAAAATATTCTTAATCCTTTGAAATCCCTTAAAATTATTAAAATCTATTACAAATCCCTTGGAATCTTTTAAAATACCCTAAAATCCTTTGGAATACATTTAAATTATTCAAATCTATTAAAAATTCCTTGGAATCTTTTAAAATTTCCTAAAACAATTAAAATTCTTCGAAATCCCATTGGATTTCCGAAATAATTCAGAAGTCATTGGAATCTTTTAAAATACTCTAATATATTCCAAATCCTTTAAAATCTTTCGAATCAAAATTCAATTTTTGAAATCAATTAAAAATTCTCTGGAATCTTTTTAAATACCTTAAAATATTTCAAATTATTTGAAATCGTTTGAAAAATCTTTTTAAATTCCTTAAAACTTTTTAAGGCTCTTTAAAATACCTTGAAAGTTTTGAAAATACCCTAAAACATTTTGCATCCCTTTAAATGTTTGAAATCTGTTAAAAATTCCTTGAAATCTTGAAAATACTTTAAAATATTTCAAATCCTTTGAAATATTTCGAAATTCTGTGGGACTTTTTAAAGCAAAAATTCCTTGGAATATTTAAAATTACCCTAAAATATTTTTAATATTTTGAAATCCCTTCAAATTATTGACACATGTCAAAAATTTTTTGGAATCTTTTAAAATGCCCAAAAATATTTCAAAGGAATTCAAGAAAATTCAGAAATAATTAGACACACATTTTAAAATGGTTAACCCGTGAGTTAATTTCTTGAATGAAAAGTGTATAAAGTGATCTTTTCATTTTTTTTAAATGAAAGCAGTGACCTTATCCTAAAAAAGTGACTTTTCCCTGATTTCCAAATTTCCCTGACCAGCGGCCATCCTGTAATTATTTTAGTTTTGAAATTTTTAGAAGACAGGAGTTTATCTAAAAAAATTATTTAAAAAAAATACACAAATGCCCGGTAACTTTCTGATTTTCCAATTCCACGGTCCAGTGACCACCCTTTGAAATCCAATATATAAGAAAAAAAGACAAACACGAAGTTTCAATGTGGTTAAAAAGCCTATAAATTGTTATTAGCACAAATAAACAGATATTTAGCCTTTAAGTATGGACGTGCGGTCTCACAGACCGCACCACGATTCTGATATGTTGGTCTCTCCCCCTTCCCTGACCTTCCTTGAGGCTTTCGTCCAGCTAGATGGACAATGTGTGGTCCTGCGTGTAATTGGGGAGTAATATCAATTGAAAGTTCATAGTCAGTCCATGAGACCGCACGTCCACGATAGCGGTCACAATTTTATATTTACGTTTCCATCTGTTTCAAGGTATTTAAAACGCAAGATGTCACGCACAAACTTGAGCTTGATGCGAGAACCCCAGAGTAAAGAACACGGCTGTCCCAGAAATATTTGACGTCCCGATTATCCCTCATTTGAGCAAAAAGTGACAAATTAGTAAGGACGTATGGACGTGCGGTCTCTTAGACCGCACCATTCTTCTGATATGTGGGTTCCTTTCCCCACCGGTAAAAAAGATTATTGATAATGAAAATTGATAAAATTTATTAATATACAGCAGTCTGTGAGACTTCAGGTCCATGTTAGTGCAAAAATGAAATCACGTCCATACTTAAAGGTTAAGCAGTCGTATGAATATCAGATGCGCAGACAGCGCATCCAGGTGGCATGGTTATAACACATGTGCTGAAAACTGTGAATAAAGCGCCATGCAACACGTAATAATAAGTTTTGAAGAAGTGCGATTGCAGCTCTGGTAGTTTGGCGTAGTTTTCATTCGTCGACGATACTGCAAAACAAGGAAATTCGTAGAAAAACAACAATTTCTCTGGCTTGCTGTATCACTCGCAAGAAACTCCTTCTTTTCCAGAAACGCCTTTCCAAAGAGAAGCGTCTCAAAGTTGCCAGCGGCGGAATAAACTTTTCATTCGTTATTTCCTGCTCCCCAAGAATCTCCAGACAGACATTGCAGGATGCGCAGAATTTAGGCGGGGGTGAATTATGGCGATAAAAGTAAAGCACTGAGAGAGGTTTTCGTTAGGAAGAAATGACTGCGTGAAGAAGAAATGAGAGACACAACTCCGGCTGATGGATTTGCTTAGCAACATCAGAAATTATGAAGTTAGAGTGGATGAGTGACGCAGAGTGATAATGTACGAATGAAATGCCATTGAGGTGCGATTAAAACATTTGCGAAAACATGTGGGACGATGAAAAATATACAGGAAACGAGAGAAAGATAGACAAGAGTCACCAAGAAGACATTTCGCCAGTCAAGTTAGTCATATAGAGGCCGTATCTTTTTCTTTTTTCAAAAGGGGTTGCTTTCAAAGAATTTAAACAGCTTTTTAAAATTATTTACATGAAAGAAATGTAGATTTCTTGTGACAAACAGAATTTTAAAGTCAAGATGTTCATCAAGATTTTTTCAATTTCAAAGTGAACTGCAATTTGGTAATCAAAAATAATCTAAACTTTAATGTTTTTCAGGGTTGTTACAAAAGTCTGATTTTAAAATTCTAGAGGTCTATTTTTAGAAAAATTTTAGGTCTACTTTTTTTTAAACTCCTGGGAATTAAATTCAATTTCGAAACATTCTACGATCACAGACTAATTCACGAACCATTTCTTGTACAATTATTGATAAATGAAAATGTAATTCTCATTAATATTAATACAAAATTTCTGAATAGTCTGGGATTATTATAATCATCTTATGTTTATTGGCGAAAAAATTACTTTTCCAGGTCTTCCAAGTTTTGTAGCAACCCTGGTTTTAGTTTGCAGAATTCAGATTAAATTATTTTCGATAAGCGTTTTCAGAGTGTCTACCTTTCATTTTACCGGTCTGGTAATTATAATTCTTTTTGAAATTTCCACGTCCTAACCCTGTCCCATATCATAATTATAGTTCTTTTGGAAAATCGACTATTCCAAATCAGAATTATAATTCTTCTCAAAAATTTGCTCTTCTAAGTAAGAATTATAATTCTTTTGAAAAATGCACTATTCCAGATTTGGAATAGATTTATTTTCTGAAAATTCTGAGCTTCAATTCAAGATTACACCTAATTTACTTTAGCCAATTTCCTGCTACAACTCAAAATTATAATTTTTGTCGAAAATTCACTGATCAAGTGAGAATTATACTTTATTCAATTTCTTTTTTAAATCCATGTATAAATTAGAAAGAAAATTGTTTTACAAAATTCCCTGAACCAACTAAAAATTATCATTCTTTTTAAAGAAGCCTTGTTTCAAATCAGAATCATAATTCAGAATTACATATATTTTTTCGCAACATTTCCCCTTCCACCTTAAAATTAGTATTTTTCTAGAAAATTCACTATTCCAAGTCTTAATATTAATTTTTTTTTTTAATTTTTAAATACAGGTATAACTCAGAAATATAATTATTTTTTAAAATTCCCTGAGCCAACTAAAAATTATAATTCTTGTCAATAATTCCCTGTTCCAAATCAGAATCATACTTCTTTTCGAAAATTCCCCATTCCAAGTCAAAATTGTAATTCTGGAAAATGCACTGTTTAAAGTCAGAATTATACTTCGTTATATTTCTTTTTTAAATCCAGGTATAAATCAGTAACATAAATCTTTTGGAAAATTATCTGAACCAACTCGAAATTATCATTCTTTTCAAAAATACCCTGTTCCAAATCAGAATCTTAATTCTTTTGGGAAATTCCAAATCAGAATTACATATAATTTCTTCCGAACATTTTCCCGTTCCAACTTAAAATTAGCATTTTTCTAGAAAATTCACTATTCCAAGTCTGAATTATACAATCCAGATATAACTTAGAATTATAATTCTTTTGGAACATTCCCAGCACGAACTAAAAATTATCACTTTTTTCAAAAATTCTCCGTTCAGAGTCGGAACTATAATGATTCTTTTCGAAAATTCTCTTCTCAAATTCTGAATAACAAATATTTCTTCGTTTCGTGGTTGAACAAACTGAGAATAATGAAATACCCAAACGCTTTTAATATTTATTTTAGTAAAATCGAATGTAAAATCCCGTTTACTGAATCAAATTCCCGGTCTTTCCCCAGTTTTCCAGTTAGGTAGACACCCTGTTTTCTTCAGGGAATAATTTACAAGAGTCACCAGGTTAGAAACGCGAGACAATCATGCGATCTGGTACAAGTATTATCAAGGATTGAGTGCAGAGCGACAATAAATAGATTGTCCAATGATTATTAGCACGTTATTTAAACAGGTCGAAACGAATAACAGGCAAAACATCGATGAGACGATAACACAGGGCGAGATACGATTACAGAATGAATGTCCCCAACAAATAAAAGATGACTAATCACGATGAACGTTTTAATCGGTTAGGTGGTGGTGGTTTAGATTTAGACTGGTAAGAGAGAGTGAGTGATGTACGATATGTAAATGGAAGTTCCATGCCTGAAATATGCGTAAATCAGTGATCAGTGATCAGGTAAGGTGAGTGAGTGTTTTAAGTGACAACGAGTGTGGGAATGATGACATAGCGATGGTCACATGACATGAAGAGGTCACATGACTTACCACCCATTTGGTGACTAGCAGGATTACTGGGAGGCAGAGGCCTAGTGTCCTGCGCATCCCCAGGCCCCATTTGATAGAGTGGAACGGACGTCCGATCGTAACAGTACTGATTTTGATTCTGTACGTCAGCAGTGTTGATAGTATTGGCGGTGTTGTGATATATCATAGATGAGTGTTGCTGATTGGAGAAGTGTTGGGTATTGGTGACGTTATGCTGATTATGGGTCGGTGTTGCGGGGCAACCCGAGTGGGGATGACTAGGTGATAAAAGAGCCTGCTCCTTATTTACTCCACCGTAATGACGCGGTGAACCGATCCCACCTGTAACATGAACAATGTCTACCTCCTTGCTTCCAATCTTACATATTCGTTAACGCTAACGATATCACCGAACAGATCTAACTTTTCTCCTCGACTCCTCGAAGAATCGATCTTATTAATCAGCATACTGCAAATATCATGAGAGACAAAAAACAAGAAAAAAAAGATTCGCAAAATGTAGTCATCATTAATATCAACTAGAGAAACATCAAACACACAAGTCCTAATTTCTTTCTATGGCAATCGCGAAAGCACAACAAGATTATTTTCTTATGCTACATTTATAGTAATAAAGTAAAATTGATTACTTAATGCTAATTGTGAGTGTAGAAGATATTTAAAACGTAAAATTCTGAGGAGAGTTTTATGTCGATTGGTTTCAAGTTTATAAACTTACCAGTGTTTAAAACTGAATAGAACGTGCTAAAGTCGACACACATCAAGAGTAAGAAAAATATGGAAAAATCACACAAAATCTAGAGGTTTGCTACGGAATACGGAATTTAGAATTTTCAGCAGTTTTCAACAGCGTAATCGGCGACAAAGTTAATGAAAGAAAAAACAGTGAATATTACAGACTTCACACTGTTTCCCCTATTCCTTCTTTTCCTCTTTTTTTCATTTTTTCGCTAAAATGCGAACTAAAATAATAGAACGTAATAAAACAATCCAAGTATTTTTTGTTAAAAGTTAATTCTTTTTGGTTGAAAAGTCTACTATCATAATTTTGATTCAGAATTCATCCATTTTGGTTAAAAATTGTATTATTTCTTTGAAACATCAAATATTTGGTTGAAAAAAAATTATCTTTTTTGGTCGAAAAGTCGTATTTCTTTATGAAAAACTCATCTCCTTTGGTAGAAAATATATATTTTTGTAACATTGAGCTACTCGGTAGAAAACTGAACTTTCTTTAAAATTCATTTTTTTTAAATTAATTATTCTGAAATCCAACTATTTTGTTGAAAATTCAACAGTTTTGTGAAAAATTTGTTTTGCTTGAAACTGAAAAATTTCTCTTCGTTGAAAATTCAACTATTTGGTTGAAAATTAAATTGTTCCTGTTGAGGATGCAAGTATTTTGTTAGAAATTCTTGTTTTTTGATCCATTAAAATTTTTGAAATTTAAAGTAAAAATATTTTTTGACTGAAATATCAAATATTATATTATTTGTTGAGAATTCATTTTTTTTGTTGAATATTAAAATACTAGGCTAAAAGTTGAAGTACTTTGTCGAAAATAATTTTTTCGATTGAAGATTCATCATTTTAGTTGAAAATTCATTTCTTTGGTTGAAAATGTGACTATTTTATTGAAAAGTCGAATTTTGGGTTGAAAACTAATTTTTTGTTGAAAATTTATATTTTCAGGTTGAAATTATGTTTTCTTGGGGGAAAAATCCTATTTTTGGGTTGATTTTTTTTATGAATTCAGCTGTTTTTCATTTAAAATTAAAATCAGTTTTGGTTGAAAATTCAAATATTTGGTTGAAAAAAAATTATCTTTTTTGGTCGAAAAGTCGTATTTCTTGATAAAAAAACCAACCCCCTTGGGAGAAAATATACATTTTTGTAACATTTAACTACTCGGTAGAAAACTGAACTTCTTTCTTAAAAATTCACCTTTTTTTTTAAATTAATCATTTTGAAATCCAACTATTTTGTTGAAAATTCAACAGTTTTGTACAAAATTTGTTTTGCTTGAAACTGAAAAATCTTTCTTGGTTGAAAATTCAACTATTTGGTTGAAAATTAATTTGTTCATGTTGAGGATGCAATTATTTTCTTAAAAATTCATGTTTTTTGATGAATTAATATTTTTTGAAATTTAAAGTAAAAATATTTTTTAACTGAAATATCAAATATTATATTATTTAATGAGAATTCTTTTTTTTTTAAATTAAAATACTTGGCTAAAAGTGAAGTACTTTGTCGAAAATCATTTTTTTGATTAAAGATTCATCATTTTAGTTGAAAATTCATTTCTTTGGTTGAAAATGTGCCTATTTTATTGAAAAGTCGTATTTTGGGATGAAAATTAAACTATTTTGGTAAGAAATTAAAAAATTTGGTTGAAAATTAATTTTTTGTTGAAAATTTATATTTTCAGGTTGAAATTATGTTTTCTTGACGGAAAAATCCTATTTTTGGGTTGAGTTCTTTTTTATGAATTCAGCTGTTTTTCATTTAAAATTAAAATCAGTTTTGGTTGAAAATTCAAATATTTGTTTGAAAAAAAATTATATTTTTTGGTCGAAAAGTCGTATTTCTTGATTAAAAACTCATCTCCTTTGGTAGAAAATATATATTTTCGTAAAATTCAAGTACTCGGTAGAAAACTGAACTACTTTCTTAAAAATTCACTTTTTTTTAATTAATCATTTTGAAATCCAACTATTTTTTGAAAATTCAACAGTTTTGTAAAAAATTTGTTTTGCTGGAAACTGAAAAATCTTTCTTGGTTGAAAATTCAACTATTTGGTTGAAAATTAATTTGTTCATGTTGAGGATGCAATTATTTTGTTAAAAATTCATGTTTTTTGATCAATTAAAATTTTTGGAATTTAAAATAAAAATATATTTCGACTGAAATATCAAATATTATATCATTTGTAGAGAATTCATCTTTTTTTGTTGAAAAGTTAAATACTTGGCTAAAAGTTGAAGTACCGTGTCGAAAATAATTTTTTTCATTGAAGATTCATCATTTTAGTTGAAAATTCATCTCTTTGGTTGAAAATGTGCCTATTTTATTAAAAAGTCGTATTTTTGGGACGAAAATTCAACTATTTTGGTAGGAAATTAAAAAATTTGGCTGAAAGTTAATTTTTTCTTGAAAATTAATATTTTCAGGTTGAAATGATGTTTTCTTGACGAAAAAATCCTATTTTTGGGTTGAATATTTTTTTTATGGATTTAGCTGTTTTTCATTTAAAAATAAAATCAGGTTCGGGTGAAAAATCAAATAATTGGTTAAAAAATTGAATTACTGTGTTAAAAATGAGTTTTTTTTTCGTTAAAGATTCATCAATTTCGTTGAAAATAGAACTATTTTGTTGGAAATTCATGTTTTCGGGTTGAAAATTCAACAATTTGGTGTTTTCTTTTCTTTCTGGACTTAGAAATCTTCCTTGGTTGGAAATTCTTTTGTTGTAAATTCATCTTTTTTGGTTGAAAATGCAACTGTTTGGTTGAAGTTTTATCTTTTTAGTTGTAAATATAATTATTTTGTTAAAAATTTGTTTCTTTTGGTTGAAAGTTAATTTCCTACGCCGAAAATTCAACTATTTAAATTTTTGAAAATTTGTACTTTTTGGTTGAATTCAACTGTTTTTTTTTTTTTCAATATAAAATTAAAACCTTTTTTGTTTGAAATATCAGCTATTATATTTTTCGTTATGAATTATTTTTTTTTGCATTTCATTAATTGGTTGGAAATTAAACTTTGTTAAAAATTCATTTCTTTGGCTGACGATTCATCTATTTGGTTATAAATTGAACCATTTTTTTTTTGAAAATCCATGCATTTTGTTGAAAGTTTTTTTTTAGTCCAGTTCACCTGTTTTTGATGTAAAATAAAAACATTTTTTGTTGCAATGTTAACTGTTAAATTAACTTTTTTTGTTAAAAAATCAACTTGTTCGTTGACAATTCGAATGTCGTCTACAAAAATTCGTCTTTTTTACTTGAAAATTTAACTAATTGGTTAAAAATTTCTCGTTTTTGTTTAAAATCATCTTTTTGTGTTTATCTTGTATTATATTTTTATGTAAGGAATTTAAAGCGTTTCATATGAAAAATCACCCTATTTCCCCTGTTTTTAGACGATTTCGAGCTGTGAAGTCTGATAATAATTCCTTTCTAAAAAATATCATCTGACTATGATCAGAAATTCATGGCTCATTATATGGTTTTTTAATATTGTATTCAAAGTTGAAATTGTTACCCAATAGTTCCAAGTTAATGACGCTGTAGTCGCTAGACTTGAGGTCCCTACACGAACATTTATTCTAAAATCTCTCGAGAATTTATCAAAAATTCCTCAACATTCCATATTCCGTAACAACCCTGATCTATAACTATTAAACCGCTAACATCAAATCTGCCTAACGGAAAATAAGAAATCGCATCCTAAGTTGGCAGAAGACTATAAAAAAAATTACCTGGCAACTGAGTAGTAGCGGAGGGAGTCGACGTGGTTCGCTGGAGCCGATACTGAGTGGAAGGATTATTAGCATTAGGAATTGGAACAGGGGGAAACTGGCTAGCAGTGGGACTCGCAGGGGGAGGGAAAGTTTCGGCGGGAAATGGAGACTGTCTTGCCGATGCCGGAGTACCAGGTGACGGCATCGACCTCTGTTGCTGCTGGAGTTGTTGCTGAGTGTTCGGTTGTTGCTGCTGCTGTCTAACCTGATTAACATTGAACATTCTCGGACTGTTACCATAATTTCCCTGAAGCACAAAATGCACGTTGCGATTAAAGACAAGACCAATCGTAGTTAGGCTAATCCTAATTCATCATCGAGATCGATACTTACTTGCGAAACTCGAGGCGATAGCGGTTGAGGATGAGAGAAGGAGAGAATACCAGCAGGAGAATGCGGCGAGAGCCTCGCCGGCGCGGAAACTTGCTGACCACTATTGAAGTTATTATTTACGGGACTGAAATTTGAAAAAGTTATGTTATTCCGACGGGTTGACCATTCGTTTTTTTATTGTACAGCAGATTTCACAAGATTAAAACAAAAATCAGATTTCTAAAAATTTCACATAAGTTTCAAAGGTTTCGCCAAAATTTTAGAAATATTTCACAGATTTCACAAAAGATTTCAATAATTTCACAAGGACTTCAAAAGATCTCTTGACATTCTTGTGAAATATTTTATGATTTCCGAATTTGTTCTAAAAATTTTGGCGAAATCTTGGACATTTTTGCAAAATCTTTTGAAAACTTTGTGAAATCATTTGAAACATTTTGTGAAATCTTTTGAAATTTTTAATATCTTTGTGAAATCTTTCTAAAATTTTGGCGAAAAAGTTTGACATTTTTGTGAAATTTTATGAAATTGTTTCAAATTTTCCAAAATCTTTGTGAAATCTTTGAAGCCTTTGTGAAATCTTTCTAGAATTTTGGCGAAATTTTTGAAATATGCGTAAAATCTCATGAAATCTTTCAAATGTTTGCTAAATCTTTTGAAGTCAATTCTAATCTTATATAATATCTTCGTGAAATCTTTCCAAAATGTTGGCGAAATCAATTAATTTTTATGATACCTTTAGACATTTTTGAATTTTTTGTGAAATCTTTCTAAAATTTTGGCAAAATCTTTTTAATTTTCGTGAAAATTTTCTAAAATTTTTGTGAAATCTTTTGAAATCTTTTATATCTTTGTGCAACCTTTCTGAATTTTTGGCGAAATTCTTGTAAAATCTTCTGAAATATTTGTGAAATCTTTCTGAAAATGTTCGACAATTTTTCACGAAAACATTGAAATGTTTGTGAAATCTTTTGAAATTTTTTGTGAAATCTTTTCAAATCTTTGATATCTTTGAAAAATCTTTCTAACATTTTGGCGAAATAATTTAAATTTTTGTGAAATCCTTTGAAATTTCTGAAATCTTCGTGAAATTTTTCTAAAATTTTTGGGAAAAAGTTTGAAATTTTATGAAATTGTTTCAAATTTTCCAAAATCTTTGAAGCCTTTCTGAAATCTTTCTAGAATTTTGGCGAAATTTTTGAAATATGCGCAAGAATCTTATGAAATCTTTCAAATGTTTGCTAAATCTTTCTTAGTCAATTCTAATCTTATACCATAATATCTTCGTGAAATCTTTCCACAATGTTGGCGAAAACAATTAATTTTTATTATACCATTAGATATTTTTGAATTTTTGGTGAAATCTTTCTAAAATTTTAGCGAAATTTTCGTAAATTCTGTTGATATGTTCGTCATTTTTTTAAATATTTTGTGAAATCTTTCGAAAATTTTCGCGAAATTTTTCTGAAACGTTCTGAAATCTTTTTAAAATTTTGGCGAAATCTTTTTCATTTTCGTGAAAATTTTCTAAAAATGTTGTGAAATCTTTTGAAATCTTTTATATCTTTGCGCAACCTTTCTGAATTTTTGGCGAAATTCTTATAAAATCTTTTGAAATATTTGTGAAATCTTTCTGAAAATGTTCTACAATTTTTCACTAAAACATTGAAATGTTTGTGAAATCTTTTGAAATTTATTGTGAAATGTTTTCAAATCTTTGATATCTTTGAGAAATTTTTCTAACATTTTGGCGAAATAATTAAAATTTTTGTGAAATCCTTTGAAATTTCTGAAATCTTTGTGAAATCTTTGGAGCCTTTGTGAAATCTTTCTAAACTTTTGGCGAAAGTTTGAAATTTTATGAAATTGTTTCAAATTTTCCGAAATCTTTGAAGCCTTTGTGAAATCTTTCTAGAATTTTGGCGAAATTTTTGAAATATGCGTAAAATCTCATGAAATCTTTCAAATGTTTGCTAAATCTTTTGAAGTCAATTCTAATCTTATATAATATATTTGTGAAATCTTTCCAAAATGTTGGCGAAATCAATTAATTTTTATTATACCTTCGGACATTTTTGAATTTTTTGTGAAATCTTTGTGAAATCTTTCTAAAATTTTAGCGAAATTTTCCTAAATTCTGTTGAAATGTTCGTAATTTTTTAAAATATTTTGTGAAATCTTTCGGAAATTTTCACGAAATTTTTGTGAAACTTTGTGAAATCTTTTTAAAATTTTGGCGAAATCTTGTTAATTTTCGTGAAAATTTTCTAAAATTTTTGTGAAATCTTTTGAAATCTTTAATATCTTTGTGCAACCTTTCTGAATTTTTGGCGAAATTCTTGTAAAATCTTCTGAAATACTTGTGAAGTATTTCTAAAAATTTTCTACAATTTTTCACGAAAACATTGAAATGTTTGTGAAATCTTTTGAAATTTTTTGTAAAATCTTTTCAAATCTTTCATATCTTTGAGAAATTTTTCTAACATTTTGGCGAAATAATTAAAATTTTTGTAAAATCCTTTAAAATTTCTGAAAACTTTGTGAAATCTTTCTAAAAATTTTTGAAAATCTTTCCAAAATTTTCACGAAATCTTTGAAATGCATATGGAATCTTCGAAATATTCTGTAAAATCTCTTAAATATTCCTAAACGCTTGAAATCTGCGAAATATTTTTAATTTTTGTGATATATTTCTAAAATAACCCAGTGGAAATATATTTTCACAGTAAATTACAATAATATGCAAATTCTCATTTTTTGTACAGATTTGAAATTACTTGTAAATTTTAATGAAATCTTTCGAATGTTAGCCAATTCTTGTAGTTTTTATTAGAAACATTTGAGTAATTTTCTATTATATTAAAAAAAAAACATTAAAAAACAATCGGAATTCTTTAGAACGTATCTTTTTTATTTAGAAGAGTTTCTTTGCCTTCCAGACTGGAGAAAACAAAATTTTCAACATCCTAGAAGCAACAGGGATTTTTTAAAGAAAAATTCAAATTTCGGTCTTCGATGAAATGGGGTTGAAGCAAAGCTTCATTTTCAATATTTCCTGACTTTTCCCTAATTTTTTTAAATTTCCAATACAAACTTATTATTCATGGCGGTTTTTTATCATTCCACTTCTAGTCACACAGAAATTTTCTGACTTTTACAAGTTTTTTCGAAAATCCCTGACTTTTCTCTAATTTACCCTGACCAACAGAATTCCCTGATTTTTCGATGAGATTTCAAAACAGTTTAGAAGATCTCACAGACTTCAAAGATTTTATTATTTAGTAATATATGAATGTATGTTAAAGGAGACTAAACTTACTGCTGAGGTAACGTGGAAGGATGAGAATAGGAGTGAGCAAGCCGGTGCCCAGAAGGCATTTGGACGGATCCCCCATATCCTGGAGACACTTGCGAATCCGATACACTTGACCGCTGAAACAGAAAATAATTGATATTTAAGTCAAGATACCTCTCAAATAGCTACAAAATTTTCAAATAATAAACTTACCTGTAGAGATACATTTGGCGCAACAGTATTGTTCAAAAGACTGTCAATGTTGTGAATTCCCGTATTTATTTGGTCCGTAGCTGTAGCGTTGGAAGGTATAAGTAATTGCTGCTGTTGCTGCTGCTGCAGAAGCCGCTGCTTCATTTGCTGTTGCTGAATCAGTTTACTTCTCTGTTGTTGCATTTGTAACTGTTGTTGAGTGAACTGTGCAGCAGTTTGTCGAATTCCTTGTTGCGTGTTGAATCTCATTCTTGGCTGTTGCTGCTGCTGTTGTTGCTGCTGCTGCTGCTGCTGCTGCTGCTGTTGTTGCTGCTGCTGATACAAAGCGGCTTGATAGTGTTGGCTCGTTGTCACAACCGGCGAGTTGTTCAGCTGAAATAAAAACAGAGTCAGAATTAAAGGACATGCTAGAGTTGGTAGAATTTGCAATTTACAAAGATTGACCCGTAAGTGAATTCCGTTTTGAAAAAAAAAATGTTCTAACTTACTAAATACTTCAAATTGAAAGTGGGTATCATCTGCGTTGACAGTATAGAACATACCGCTGTGGAATAAGCTGGTGGTGTACCAGGCATCGTGATGCTGGAAGACGTGGAATTGACTTCAGCCTCGATTAGCATTAGTGACTTCTGTATAGCGTTTATAGCCATTGTCTCATTAACGACATTGTTCCGTGGAACTTCAGCAACGCTCAGCAAATCATTGGCGGTTTCAGACGAATCTGGAATGGTAATTTCAGCATTATGTTGTCAGACCAATTTGAAATTCATGTTGAAAATTATCAAGTTTGGAAGATTTATTTTACCTTCAGTGGTCTGGTTGGAGGTAAAATCGACAAACTGTTCTAAGATATCATTGAGATCTGGATCCGATGTCTGGTTGTTCCACATGCCGGGATCTACATTAGGTTGCCGGTAATCTCCGCTACTTACGAAATCCGAATCTATTTGCTCGACTTGAGGCCTTTGTTGCTGCGTCTATAAAATATTGCAAACATCAGTTAGTACGGTGGGATTTGTTACTCTAATTTCTGATGTACACTAAATGGTAAGATTGCATGGGACAGGGTCTAAAATGTTTCAAATTTCGGACTACACGTCGCCCAACTTACAAGAAAAAAACAACATTTTTTTAACTGTATCGATAACAGGATTGACAGACCAAAATACTCTAAAACAGGGGAAATGAGGAGATTTTTCTCAAAAATTGAGGAAATTCTTTTTGATACAATTGATATGGGTAATATATATTAAATTTAATTTGAAACCCTTTAAATTCCTAATATTTCAAGTAAAACTATTACATTTTCAACCAAGATGATTAATTTTCTACAAAAAAAAAAAACGAATTTTCAACCAAATCAATGAATTTTTAATTAATGGTTAGCATTTCAGTTCGAAACTTGAATTTTTACAACAAACGAATTTCCAACAAAATTTCAATTTTAACAAAAGTGACCAAATTAATTCTCAACATAATCTGTAATAGTTGATATAGTAAACAAAAAAGTTTTTACTTTTATATAAAAAACAGGTGAATTTAAACAAAAAAAATTAAAATTCTACCAAAAGAAATGAATTTTTGAACCAAAAATACTAATTTTGAACAAAAGAGTTGAATTTTCAACCAAGAAAGATTTTGCAGTGAAGAAAGAAAATGTTAACCAAATTGCTTAATTTTCAAGTACAAAAGAATAATTTTCTACAAAAACGGTTGAATTTTCAATGAAACAGTTTAATCAGCATAATTATTATTAACAAAACAGTTGATTTTTTCAACCAAAACGGTTGACTTTTCAACAAAATTCTTTAATTTTCAACAAAATAAGTTAGATTTTCTTATTTAGTTCTATTAACTAAAAGTTATGCCATAAATGCCTAACCCATATTTTCAAAATTTTATAGAAAAAAACAACAAAAAACTTACTTAAAAATCGAATTTTAATTTAAAAAAAGAGAATGTACTTTTAAGACAAATCAGTACTGAATTGAAGACTAAAAGTCTGATTAAAAAATGTTATTAGTTTCCAAAAAACATTAAGGGATACAGTTTTTTTTGGTTCGTGGAGCACGTTTTTTCAACTTTGGACGGTAATAAAAAATTCCATTTTTAATTATTAAAAAAAGGTGAGAATTAAATTGAGTATTATATATGGTATTAAGTTTTGAGAAAATTCGGGGTTAACGTTTTTTTCGCTCGAGGAGCACGTTTTTTTTTAAATTTGGACTATTGAGCTTTTCATTCATTTAGTTGCTGAATCGATAGAACGCAAATTTGACTAACAAAATATTATTAGGTTTCGAGAAAATAAAGGGGGAGTAAATGTAATAATGTAATGATGTACGGGGAGTTTTCAATTTTTCAAATTTTCCATTTTAAAAAAGTGAGAATGTTTTTATTTATTTTTTATTTTTGAGCCAATAATCTCATTTTTGAAAATGTGTGGGTTAGGTCCTTATGGAATGCTACCTTTTTAATTCAGTTCGCATTTAAGTGAAAAATGAAAAAAAGAAGAAAAAAGACATGAGATTGCAAGCTGTGCAAATTGGAGTGAATTTAGAAAAATTCCGGAAGAATTGAAAAAGAATTCAATATTTCCAATTTTTTAAAAAGAATTTAGGGTGATTTTCAAATTATCTCAATTGAATTGAAAAAATTAAAAATATTCCAATGACTTTAGTAAAATTTTAGTGAATTTAGAAGAATTCAAGGAGAATTAAAAAAATTCAATAGAACTGCAAAGAATTGAAAATAATTCTGGATAAAATAATAAGAATTCAAGGTGAATTCCAAATAAATGGAATTTTTTAACCTAAATATTTCATTTATTTCAATAAAATTGGAGTGTATTTAGAAGAATTCGATGAAATTCAGGATGAATTTAAAAATAATTCAAGTGAATAGAACAAAATTTCGCAAATCCAAGAAAAAATCTATTGAATTCAGATAAATGGGAATTAATTAATTAGAGAATAAGAATCTGATAAAATTCATAAAAATTCAAGGTTAATTTCAGTCTTCGGGAGAAAAAAAATTTTTAATCCAAAAAATACTCATTGATTTCAGTGGATTTAAAAATTGAAAGAAAAGTGACTAAAGTGATAATTTCATTTTAAAAAAATGATTGTAGTGATTTTATTTTTAAAAAGTAATGACAGAAAAAAAGTGACTCAAAGTAAATTAATTTACGGTGTGGCAGCCCTGTTTATAGGATGAAAAGTTATGTACTAAAAAGTGATTAAAAATATTATTAGGTTTCGAGAAAATAATGGGGGAGCAAATGTAATAATGTAATAATGTACGGAGAGTTTTCAATTT
>CAKNXH010002179.1:298321-437425 GCA_932178445.1 Andricus quercusramuli | reverse complement strand
GTAATAATGTAATAATGTACGGAGAGTTTTCAATTTTAAAAAAATGAAAATGTTTTTATTTTTGAGCCAATAATCTCATTTTTGAAAATTCGTGGGTTAGGCCCTTATGGAATGCTACCTTTTTAATTCAGTTCGCATTCAAGTGGAAAACGAATAAAAAAGAAGAAGAAGAAAGGCATGAGATTGCAAGCAGTGCATGAAATTGCACGAAATTTGCTAAAGATCGTTCGATATTTTATAGAGGTTGCATCCAGACTGCATGGGAATATAAGGGATTGTAAAAGATTGCATGGGATTGGAAAGGATTGTATGAGATTCCACGAGATTAGATCAGATTGCAAGCAGCGCATAGGGTTGCACGAATTTGTATACAGGCCGCTCGAGATTTTATAAGAGATTTCATGATATTATATCAAAACTGCAAAGAAATACAAAAGATTGCAAAAAATTGCAGGGGATGGCATAAGATTAGACGGAAATGCATGCGATTTCAAGCAGTGATTGGGTTCGCAAGCAGTGCATGCGATTGCAACAAGTTTTATAAAGATCGCACGATATTTTATAGAGATTTTATAGATATTGCATCCAGACTGCATAGAGATACAAGGAATTGCACAAGATTGCATGGGATTGCGACGGATTGTATCATATTTCACAGGATTGCATGAGATTGCAGGCTTAACCAGATTGCAGGAGTAATTTATTGTTATTATTATTATTATTATACCATTAAGCCATTTCCCTTTCGGGGTAGGCGTGACTTGCTCGGTTGGGGAATAGTAAACAGGTGAATAGGTATAGAGTAGGTTGGTATATGGGCATAAGGTATATAGGAGTTTTATAGGTGTTAGGGATAGGTGTTTTAGATCGATCTGGAAAATTAATCCATCGATTAGTACTTTAGCTATTTTAGTTTAGTTATTTTTTATATTTTTTAAATAACTTACTTGACTATGGATGTGATTGAGGTAGAGATCGGTTGCTAGGCGAGGTAGCTGTTGTCTAGGTAGATTTTGGAGAGGAGTACGGGCCGAAGTTGCAGTTGTGGTAATAGTGTTGCTAACAACTGGCTGCATTCTACTAGTAGCCCATGGCGACTGTTGTGGCGGATGTTGCTTTAAGCGATCCGCCACGCGGGGAAGTTTATCCTGTAAAAAAATAGTGATAAATTGAATTTTTCTTGAGAATGAGTTTGAGAGAAATGGTTGGGTTTTAGAGAAAGGAAAAGTTAATTTTACCTGTGGGGTTCCTGATATCACAGATTGAGGAATCGGTGGGATAGTGGTTGGCTGCTCAGGTTCTTTAGCCAAAAGCAAAGCTAGCATTTTGTTCTTTTGGCACAGATCTTTGTTCATATTGTTTGTACCAGACACAGATGGGTGCGATCCATCTCGAGGACGTTTCATTGACGAATTCATATTCAAGTCGTCACCTGATCTCTTGCGCGAACCTTGAGAATTTTCGTTTGACTGAGACGGGGATGGAGACGACGTTTGAAAGCCAAGACTTTTTAGGAGATGATCATCACCCTAATTTTGTTATAAACAAAATTATTAGATTCAATATCAGCAGAGAAAAAAATAATAATTAGATAAACAACAAGGATAGGAAAGAAGCTTAATTACCGATGGTTCTTTTTGCTTCTTTTCGTCGTCTTGGTTTTTCAATAGCTTTGAAAGAAGTTCGTTACTCTTCTTCAATCCAATCCTTGCTTCCTCGTCATCGTCGTCATTTTTCTCATTTAATAACTTAAAATGTAAAGATTTTAGTACAGTTTGAAGTAGCAATATTGAGAATTTGGAATATGCAAATATGCAAAATATTAACGAATATGATTCAAAATTAGTACATGAAATGGAATAAGATGAAAAACAAAATTCTGATATTCTATATGAAATTGTAGATATTATATGATCGAATATGACGGATTTAACTTGAATGGATGAAAATCTACATATATTTTTAGTACCTGATTTACTTAACCAGAAATAATACAGGGCACGGCATAATTTCTTTCCGAATATGATTAATATTAATCTAAAAACTTTTCTTCTTTAAAAAATTAAAACATAATATTCAAGTTTAAATATAACTAAATTTTGAGATAAAGTTATCAGTTTCCTTAAGTTAGATCCACTAATCCGTATACAATTCATAAAAAGAAGATGATCAGGCGATACTGGTTCCAGAGTAGGATAAGTTCTTCAAGAAGAATTTGATGAAATTCCTAAAAATTCAAGGCGGATTTTGCAAAATATTAAAATGAGTTGAAAACAGTTTATTGAATCCATTAAATTTAAAGTGAACTTGGACTTCAGGGCGAATTAAAAAAATAATAATTTTGAAACTATTCAACTGAGTAAAATTGAGTGAATAATTATTCAATTCTTTTGAATTCTTCTAAATTATAATTTAGAAGAATTCAAATGAATAATGTTTGTAAGAATTCAAGGTAATTTCCAAATTAACTCAAATTAATTGAAAAAAATTCCAAATATTCCATTGAAGTCAATAAAATTGGAGTGAATTGAGAAGAATTTAGGAAGGCTTAAAAAAAAAGAATTCTAAAGAATTTACAGGAATTCAGGGTATATTCCAAAATAATTCAAATGAATTGAAATAATTCCACTGATTTGAGTCAAATTGGAGTGAATTTAGAAAAATTCCGGAAGAATTGAAAAAGAATTCAATATTTCCAATTTTTTAAAAAGAACTTAGGGTGATTTCCAAATTAACTCAATTGAATTGAAAAAATTAAAAATATTCCAATGACTTTAGTAAAACTTTAGTGAATTTAGAAGAAGTCTAGGAGAATTAAAAAAATTCAATAGAATTCCAAAGAATTGAAAATAATTCTGGATAAAATAATAAGAATTCAAGGTGAATTCCATATTAATTGATTTTTTTTCATCCCAAACATTTCATTTATTTCAATAAAGTTGGAGTGAATTTAGAATAATTCGATATAATTCATACAAATTCAGGATTAATTTAAAAATAATTCAAATGAATAGAACAAAATGTTGCAAATCCAAGAAAAAATCTATTGAATTCAGATAAATGGGAATGAATAGAATTAGAGAAAAAGAATCTGATAAAATTCAAAGTTAATTTCAGTCTTCGGGGTGAATAAAAAAAATATAATCCAAAATATACCCATTGATTCGAGTGGATTCAAAAATTGAACGAAAAATGACTAAAGTGATACTTTCATTTTAAAAAGTGATTGTAGTGATTTTATTTTTAAAAAGTGAAACGAGGAAAAAAATGACTCAAAGTAAGCTAATTGATGGTATGGCAGCCCTGCTTATAGAATGAAAAGTTACTAAGAAGTAATTTTTAAAAAAAATGACTGAAAGTGACTTAAGAGAATATAACAGTTTGTCACGTGACCAATTATTACATGCTATGATATTCGGCGGGTTTATAATTAGCAAAAAGTCAATTGTGTTAAAATTTTAGAAAATTGATAAAAATATATGAGGGCACGTCGGACTGGCCCGTTTTGATTGTTATTTTGTTGAAATAATGCAACTGTATTAATTCTGTTTAGCTAGGGCTCTAAAGCCCTGTTCTCAGTTACACTGCCATTAATAAAATTGCACTATTTAAACAAAATAAAAACTCAAATGGGACAGACAACGTGCCCTCATGTGTATATGTTGAACCATTTCCCAAAATTTTAGCACAATATATTCATTTTTCTAATGGGGTTGTTGCATGAATTTTAGATACTATAAAAATAGGTTATGTTTACTCCAATCACTAGTTGCCACATTAATTCCCCCACCAACTGCGCTGATCAGACTTATGTTTACTTCCCGCAATGGCCCAATAAGAATGCCTCATCTTCCCGCAAAAAAAGTAAAAAGTATACTTTTTAAACATTACAAAAAATACTCAAACTAATTTTTTTTTTACATTTTCCTTAAGCAGTTTTATTCAATTTTTAGTGCTCTTTTAATTTCACCAGGAAAACAATATATTTGAAATTACGCAACAACCCCATTATAAAGTGTGTTACAGAGTGACTGCGTGGCAGCCCTGGTAATAATTGATAAAAGCAAAAAATGATTACCTTTAACAGCATATTGTTGGATTGTTCCGGGTTAGGTTTTGGCGCGTTGCTCGGACTCGTCCGCACTCGATTATGCTCCGAATGGTACTCATTATCATCATCTTGCTGGTTTAACAAAGTTTTTAATATCCTATGCTTTTGTTTCCCCGAGTCATTATTAGAATTGTCCTGACTATCTTCACTACCACTGGCTCCCTTGGTTAACAAGTTCCTGAGCCTGCCCGACTCCGTGGACACTACACTATTTTGAGTCTCCACACTCGGAGTACTTGGTGCGCTGCTCACGTGCATGGTGCCGCTCGTGCTCGGGCACCCCTTGGAGTCCTCGATTCTCTTGCAGCTCGAAGAAGATCCTCCTCCACCACCGTTCGAACTGATGTTGCTCCCGGCGCCGGCCACGTTGTTCAGCTGCATCTGCGACTCCTGGACCGGACTGAAGGGGAACGAATTACTGAAGGGGTGACCAGGATTCCCTGTAGTTGGGCTGAACGCACGCAGGGGACTGCAGTGTGACGCCACCGCCGAATTAGAAGAAAACGTCCCCTGGGGACTCGGAGATGCCGCAGCCGGTTGGGAAGGTGGACGTGAATTTGGTGGCCCGCTCGCTCTCGACTCGGGTCTTTCAACCCACCCACTGCTAGTGTCCAAGTCCCACGTGGAACTCGGGAAGAGCTCGAATTCCAAGTCCATATTTCCCGAAAAGTGGTTGAAAGCGTTACTCGACGAGCTCAGTGACGACGACGACGTGAGGGGATTTTCGTTCGTGCTAAACGTTACCGAGTTCGAAGAAGAGGTAGTCGCGCCCTGCGATTGCGACAGCGATGCCAACCCTCGACCACTGACACCACTCACTTGACCGTTTAGATGCGTCACCGACATCAGCGGGCCACCCACGTTATTATTATTGTTACCATTATTATTATTACTATTATTCGCACAACGGTTACTAGAGTGTCCTGAGAGCACTTTGTTGTTGGAAAGCTGACCACCCTCGAGAGGCGTTAAGTTGTCATTGTCCCTATCATGGACAAGAAAACAAAACATTTCATTTATTGACAATCCTTACACCAACTTATACATCAAGTGGGCTGGTCCAGAAAAAGGCCTTTCTTTTTCAAAATATAAGTCAAATCATTAAGTTTGAACTCTAAAAGAACTCGTTCACATGATTCTAAGTGCTTTCTTGAAAGTTTTGCAACTTTTTTTTTCTTACTGATTTTTAATACCCCACAAATGTTTCTCACCCATTCTAACTTTTCACTTGCAAAACGTTTTTTCGATCGGACAATATCTCCTGTTCGTTATTTGGATTTGAAAATGTAAAAAAATGTTTTCTATTAATTCAAATATTCTGGCATATTTGGCATATGTACGGTTATTACTAGTGAACACTAATATAAAATTTAGAAATTTAAATGAAAACTTTTTGCTTAATTAAACATTTTTCGAAAATGTGTAAAAAAACTGCTTTTTGGATTTAATAAAATATACACATTTTGGAAAAAGTTGAAAATGTCAAAGTGAAGTAGGAATATTGGATTTTTTTTCGTAATTGTGGAACGTTCGAATTATCAAGAAAAACATTTTTTACCTAAAAGAAAAATAATAACATGTTTCTTTTGTTCAAGCATAGGAAATGTTAGCTTAGACATAT
Source organism: Andricus quercusramuli (assembly GCA_932178445.1). NCBI lineage: Eukaryota > Metazoa > Arthropoda > Insecta > Hymenoptera > Cynipidae > Andricus > Andricus quercusramuli. The sequence continues at coordinate 431,693 of CAKNXH010002179.1, read as the reverse complement.
TAAACTTTTTACGAAAAAGTGTGCATTTAACTCAATCAAAAAAAAAAAAAACATGTTTTTTGTACATCTTCAAAAAATTCTAAATGAGTGAAAAATTTTCTCTCGAATTTTCAATTTTATTTTAGTGTTTAGTAGTGATAACCTTATACAATATAGATATTCACCACAATTTTTGAAAAGGAATCATTTTTTCAAATTTCAAAAATTTGAATGTTCAAATCGAAAGATCAAACAGTCTAACATACACCCTTCAGGACTTGGTTTGAATTCCTACTCCTGCCAGTAATATAACCGGGAAGTCTGAGCTCGATTCCTGCTACCAGTATTTTTATTTCAACTTTTTTTATTGCAATTAACTATTAAATTGATTTGAATGAAGCTAAAATATTCATTTTTACCCATTTTTTTCATATGAAAAAAATTCCGTATGCAATATTTTGTTAACAGATAAAGATTGAAAAGATCAATTTTTTCACATGAAAAACTGGTTAAAAATGAATATTTTGACTTGATTTAAATAAATTAAATAGTCAATTTCAATAAAACAAATTTTAATGAAAAAAATGCCAGCAGCAGGAATTGATCCACGACTATGCGATTACAAACTCGGAGCACTACCGCCTGATCTAAACAGGAGTTAAAAGACTCACACCTCGGTCCATGTAACTTATGTGGATTTGTTATAAGTCGTTCTTCTCAAATTTTTCTCAACAAGTTTAATTATCTTCAAATGCACTTTTTTATTAGTAGCAACAAATGAATCAAAAATTATTCAGAACATCATTTAGTACACCTATTGGAGTTCTGAGAAAAAATTGAAACAAATTTTTTATTTGAATTTTTGACGTCTATAGGCAATTGAAAGTTATTCCTTTTTGTAATAGTAACAAATTTCTATTCAAGATCATTTTTTTCAGCATAATATTGCTACCAGATCATTTTTGTCGTTTCCTGATGTTTTAAAAATTTATTAAAATTTTGTATGTAATAATTTTCAATTGCCTATAGATTATGAAGATCGGTTTTCAACTTTGTTGTGATTTGTAACTCAAACATTTTTGAGGCAGCACTTAGAATCATCTGATTGAATTCATTTAGGGGTCAAGAGTCATTCTTTTACTTATATTTTGACGAAATCGTAAAGCATTTTCACTTTTCAAGAAAAGCTTTTTTTCGGGCCACCCTAATATCAAGTTTACTGTGAATTCAACCAACTTACACAGAGACGTTTCCAAATGACGGGGTTCCGCCTCTGATCATGAAAATTGAAAGGTTCTAAATCGATGAGGGCGCTAGTGTTCCCGGTACAAGTTTTTATATGACCTTTAAGTGTACCACGAGATAGAACCTTTCAATCCACATTTTCCGAAATAGTCCCTTGTCATTTGGAAACGTCCACACCCCCAAACAATATCAATATTGAATTTCAAGATCTTCAAAATTCTCCTTTAAATTCGATATGCACTAGAAAGTTACCTCCATCTTTTTAGGAAGGGTCGAATTATCAACTGGAAATTATACAATATTTTTATCCCATGAATACTCATAATATGAACCTCCTATACAGAAGTTTACTTTAAAATAGTGTAGCTAGTTGAATTCACTTTTGCTCTAAACATATCTATATTGATGAAGCGTGTAGTGGAATCCGTTTCAGTCATTCGTGCAATGATTATGATTAGGCAAAACGCTGATTCTATCCCAAACGATTTACAAACATTATGTCCAAAAACATGTCTCACACGACATCTTGCAGAAAAGAGAAACAGAAATTAGGCAAGTTTATATCAAATAAAATACACTTTAGGGATAACAAAAATTATAAATTACTTTCAGTTTCCAGACACAAATATAAGCTTTCAAAATATAATAATTTCATATTTTAATTCTGTCAAGTGGCAGTCACTTTAAATATTTCGATTGTACACAATGGTTGAAATTAAACCTAAATTAAAATTTCATTCCTTTTTTTTCAGGAATAAAAATTAAGACTATAGATTAAAAACCTTTTCATATGTCAAAATTTCATAAATTTTACGTTAAATGAATCTCAGTAGATAGGATTTCATTAATGTTTTAGTCAATTGTGAAGAACTTCTGAAATAATGAGTACTTTCATAATTTTGGAACCCATATTAAAGCTGAAATTTTACAGTTTCTCCTTATATCAATAGTAAGACTGAAAAATTTATCAAAATAGGCACCCTTCGCCTACAAAAGGGTTTTGCAGCGTATTAAGACGTTAATTAAGTAGTTCAGACCTCTCCCTGCCATAATATCCTACCACTAATTCCCCTACATCCCCCCATCCACGCATTCGCACCCCTCAGTTTCCCGCCCTTTCCCAACTTCTTCGTCTGCTTCCCCCTCTCCTAAATTCCCCAGCTGACACTCCCCTACCCGGTACTTCCAATCATTTTCCCTACCTCCCCTCCCTAATTTTCACTCACTTCCTCTACTTGTCCTCCCCTAATTTCCCCTACTCCCTCATCCTTCCTCATCTGCTCTACTCCCTCATTCATTTCCCCATCTCCCTTCCTTGTCCCTCACTTCCCCTCCTTTACTCATCACACTACCCTATTAGCCCTCCCCTCACTTCCTCACACTACCCTCCATCACTTCCAATTATTTCCCCTACACCCCCTCCCTGATTTTCCCTCACTTCCTTTACTCATCCTCCCCTAATTTCCCCTACTCTCTTATCCTCCCTCATCTCCCCTACTCCCTCATCCACGCTAATCCTACTCCCTCAACCATTTCCCCAACTCCCCTCCTTATCCCACACTTCCCCTCCTTTACTTAACGCACTACCCTACTACCCCTCCCCTCTCTTCCTCATACTACCCTCTCCTACTTCCAGTCATTTCTCCTACTTCCTCTCCCGTCATTTCCCTTCATTCCCCTACTTCACCAATCCTAATAACACATACCTCCTCGTGCCCCCCGCCCATCACACTTCCCTTGCGTCCACCAATATTCCACCTCACTTCCCTACTCCCCCACACCTCAATTTTCTTATGTCCCATTCCTTACTTCCCCTGATTCCCCTCACTTCCCCTACGTCCCCATCACCCATTCCCTCTTCCTTAATTTCACCTGACTACCACTCCTTGGAAAAAGGTACGACGAACGGACACCCGACCGAAACTATAAGGGTTTCTGTCCGGGGCTACGAAACCCAAAAAATTCAATTCGAAAAATCTGTCAAGGGCGCCCGAAGAACTGAAGAAAATATAAAATTTGGAAAAGCTTATGGGCAAATATGATATACATTTTGAGATCTTGTGAAATTAAATTTGTTTAAATTTGATTTGAGGAAATAACCATTCGAAATAAAAATTATTTAAGGAAAAAATGCACGATTTAAGCTTTAAAATAATATACTGCAACGGAATTGATGATATCCTTTTAGTATGAGCTGATTCGACGCAGAATTTAGTGACCCTTCGATCTTTGAAAATAGATCATTCTTTTTAGATTTTATAATCCCATTCAGAGTTTCACGGGTGAAAACATCCGTCGTACTTTTTTCCCAGCAGGGGAAGTATATGAAGTAAGGCGAGATGAGGGGAAGGGAAGTAGAGAAGGTAAGGGGAAATGAGAGTGGAGAATTACGGGAAGTGGCGAGTGGGAAGTAGGGGAAATTAGGGGAGGATAAGTAAAGAAAGCGAGGGAAAATTAAGGAGGGGAAGTAGGGAAAATGATCGGAAGTGTGGGGAGGGGTAGTGCTGGTGAGTATGGAAGGGGTAGTGAAGGGAAATGAGACAGGGGAAGTAAGGAAAATGAGTGTAGAAGGAATGAACGGAGGGGACATATGGGAAATTGACAGCGGGTCAGTATAGGAAGTAAGGGGGAATTAGGGAGGGGATTTAGGGATCGTCGGGAAGTAGGCGAATTGTTTGGAAGACATGGGAGAAGTATGGAGAGGGGTAGTAGGGTAGTGCAAGGAAGTAGGGGGAGACGAGTGAGGGGAAATGGGAAAGAGGTATAGGAAAAGTAGCAAGGTGGAATAGGGAGGGTAGCAAGGGTAAATTAGGGAAGGGATTTTACAGGAAGTGAGGAGAAATTAGGTAAGGGAAATGGAGAGAAGTAGGGGAAATGATTGGAAGTGATGGGAAGAACAGGGGAGGGGTATTGTGGGTAAGTAGGGGAGGAAATTGGGAGTAAATTAGGAAGGGGAAGTGTGTCAAGTGGGAAGAGGGGTAAATTATCGGATAAGTAAGGGGAATGAGGGGAGAGTAAGAACAGGAAGTGAGGTGAAATTAAGGAGAGGAATTAAGGGAAATGGTTAAAACTGGTGAAGGGAAGTGAGGGAAGGAAAGTAGGGAAAATGAATGGAAGTGATGAGGAAAGTAAGGGGAGGGGTAGTAGAGTAATGCACGTGAGTATGGAAGGGGAGTGGGGAGAAATAAGGAAGAGAAAGTAAGGGAAGTGGCGGGTGGGAAGTAGAGAAAATAAGCGGAGGGTGAGTAAGGAAATTAGGGGTGGGTGAATAGAGGTAGTCAGGGGAAATTAGAGTGGGGTAGTAGGGTAGTGTGGACGAGTAAGGAAGGGATAGTGAGGAAACTGAGGAGAGGGGGAAGTAGATGAGGAGGAAGTTGAGGAAGGGAGAGAAAAGAGGGAAAATTAGGGGTAGGGGAAAGGGGAGTGAAAGTCTCGGGAGGAAGAGGTTTCAATTAATTAACGCCTTAATAGGCTACGAAACCCTTTATAACTAATTTTTTTCAATTACAAATTTTGAAATTTCTCTTGCTTTAAATATTAAATGAATTTATGTTTAAAACGAAGAATTTGTACGATCTTTTAATCTTAAAGACATACAAGAAGTTAAAGTTAAACCAATGTGCGATTCTAAAAAAGAATCTTGAACTTCCTGTTGAAAACTGAACTTTACAGGGAATGGATTCAACTATAAAAAGTGGAGAACACTTGCAAAGACTTATTAAAAATCTTATAATTACAATAGACCTATGATTCAATAATAAATCTCCAGTTCTCGGGGTAAATTTCACTGAAATCCCACTTTTATTCACGCTTCTCAAAAAATAAAATTAAAAAAAAAAGAGTGAAATGAATCAGTGTTTGTGTTAAGGCTTCGCATATAATAAAAAGTGCTCCGCATTCGTGTCACATTGAAATTAATAGGGAACTTGAATTGATATGATTAGTGAAGAAGTTGGTTATGCGGAAAAATGTCGATGATAAATAAGAAGAAATGTATTCTATGCGATGGTGAATTTACACACAGCCGTCTAATACTAATTCTCTAAATTTGATTTGCAATAAATAGTACCTTCACAGTTAAAAGAACAAGCGCATTGAGTAATAAAACTATAATAAAGTATGTACACGTATTTTTTTTTCTATTCATCTGAACGTAAGAGACTAGGAGCGAAAGATGGTTTTTAATATTCAAGAGTGGCCAGATCTCCAACACCGACGGAAAACGCCCTTTATAGTGCATGCAAGTTATATGTATTTCTTTTTTCAAAGCCTGCAGTTTCAATTCGCCGTGGTTTCAGGTCAGTGTCAATAAGCAGTGCAACGATAACTTATTTCGAAATGTGAGCGATGGGCGTTCCAGCAAAAGAGAAACACGATGCGCTAATGTGTGATTAAAAATTGAAATTATCCCTGGAGTGCACACCCAACAATATAAGCGTTGTTACACGCCCAGGGTACCCAGGTGCCCACCTCCCTTTTTAGTTTTTTTTAAATAATTATGCAATTGAGATTTTTTCTTTGTCGTTTATTCCAACAAATATCAAAATTGATTGCCAAAGGCACACAATATCAGGTCTACAAATTAATTCGGTGCCGTCACTTTAACATCTTGTAACTCTTGGTCAATCTGGAGTTTTTTCCGTCCTAAGGTAGTTTAAAGGGCCAAACTTTAATTTCAAATCTTAATCTAATAGGTGGCGGCCCTGCGGACTCAACCTCAAAAATCATTAGTGATTACAATGGTGTCCGATAAGGAACATTTGAGACATTGCATTCTTTTTGCATTCCAATTGAAAAAAAAATGCAACTGAGCCGACCGAAATGATTTGGTCAACCTTAGAAGAAGATGCGGTAACAAATAAAAGTGTAAAAAGTAATTCCAGAGATTTTTCAATGGTTTTTTAATTGGAATACAAAAAGACGGCTGCATCTTAAATGCTCTTTGTCAGACGCCATTGTATTCACTAAGGTTTAAGTCCGCCAGGCCGCCATCTACTATATTGTGTTTTAAAGCCTAAGGTTCGCCCTTTAAAATTACCTTAGGGCGGGAAAACATTCAAGTTTTACCAAGAGTTACAATACATGAAATTAAAAGCACCGAAGTAATTTATTGGCCTAATACTTTATAACAAGAATAATTCATTATTAAATAATTATTATTCAAATTATTATTAATGATATTATTACTTAACACATTTCACGTGCATGAATCAAATAACTTGATAGAAAATTAATAATCCACTCAAAGTAAAATTTTGTTATGGTGCGTACCCGGGTACCTGGATCGATTTTTTTGTGAAAAAATGGCTAATTAAATTCTAAATACACTGTTTGCTTACAATTGAGCTAAACAACGACGATTCTAAGCCCCAAAGTGAAATTTTAGTTTTTACTCCACATACATGCAAAAATGTACCGAGGTGGGCACCCGGGTACCCGTGTGTACACACAAGGGTTAAATTGGACCCAAAAAGAAAGTCTCTCTTTTACTGGATACAAAAGTAGAAATTGCAGTAATAACTGTTTTGAAAAATCGTGTGCTGTGCGTGAGTGCTGTAAACTTGAGGCATTAATCCCGCACCGGCTGGTAACCTAAACTAGTGCGAAATTTGGTGATGATGATCCTCGGCTGAGTTTGCGGAACGAGTGGATTGAACAAGAACGAAACCTTCATGCAGAATGTAGCTATCACACCACATTGTGTATAAGAGTTTCACACTTACGTACTAAGATACGTCGAACTTTCTCCGTCAGACGAGAATATATTTTTCGAATAAAAGAACATTTTTTTTAATTCAAAAAAGAAAATTAGATGAACGAGCGTGCTTACTCGGTTACTACAGAATATGTTTGCTTGCATGTTCTCGCATAAAACATTTTGAATATTATTACATTTTTATTTGGTCAACTGTTGGAAGTATTTTCCTGTGAAAAGTCACGTACCATATCACATGACTTCGAATTTTACACAACGATCTAAATTTAGTTTCAAGAGATGTATTTAAAAATCATCTTATCTAATATCACGAAACACCAATTGCAAGATAAATATTTAAAATTGACTATAATGACAACGAAAATTTTTTTTTTCTAATCAAGAAAGATGATTTTTCAACCAAATAGTAGAATTTTCAAACAAAAAAGATTAAACTTCAACCAAAAATGAAATAGTTGAATTTTCAAGTCAAAAGATGAATTTTGTAAACACAGTTAAGTATTGAACAAGGGAAGTTGAATTACCAACAAAAAGTTTATTTTCCACCAAGGAAGATAAATTTTCTACCGAAAAAGATAAATTTTTAATCCAAAAAAGATCTATTCTCAACGAATAATATAATAGAGTTTCCAACTGAATTGTTAAATTTTCAACCAAAAGTAGAATTTTCAAATAAAAGACTGATTCTTCAGCAAATTTTTTTCAACAAAGTAGTTCATCTTACTGTTGATAAAATTTATAACTGTTGATATTTCGAATGACGAATTTTCAACAAGTTACTTCCATTTTTGAACCAGAGATGAATCATCAACCAATAAGATTAACTTTTTAAAAAATAGTTGTATTTTTAACCAAATCATTTGATTTTCAAGCCAAGAATACGAAATTTGCAGAAGGCAGTTGAATTTGGAAAAAAAAAATTATTTTCATCCATGCTAAAAAATCCAGTGTTTCAGAAAGCCACTACTTTGATACTTCAAAAGATGAATTTAAAAAAAGAGTTAATTTTGAAACAAACTAAATGGACAATTTTCAATCAAGAAAGAAGAATTTTCAACAAAATAGTTCAACTTGAAGATTTTTTAACAAAATATATTAATTTTTAACCAAAAAATTTGAATTTTTATGTGGTACCATTTTTTCATAAGAAATGTAAGATTTTTTTACACATTGGATATAGTTACAATTGAATGATCAGAGTTGGATTTTTTTTTAATCTCTAAAATTTCCTACTGAGGGTCCATTGGATCACTACTACTTGGCCAAAAAACATTATTTGCCAGCAGCGAACCGTTTTCGAAAAATCACTTTTTTCAAAAATGTTTTATGGATTAAAGTGAATATTTATGAAATTCTTATGTTAAATTCCACAGTTGAGAATTAAATAAAATTCAACTGTTGAAAACACAATGTTCGCTTCTCTTTCATTTTTAATTCTGTTCAACTTTCAAGCGTGAAAAATTCAATTTTTTGTTTTCAATTTTCAACAACAGAATTTTCAAGTATTGAAAATATTTTTTTCAATTTCAAACAATTGGATTTTATAATGCTGAAAATTAAAGAAAATTGAATTTTCAACTGTTAAGAATTCGACTGTTGAAGATTAACGAAAATTGAGAATTGAATTTGCGACAGATAAAAATTCAACTGTTGACCACTGACAAATAATATTTTTTAAATTCATAGTCATCCAATGGATTCTTAGTAGGGAATTTATAAGATTCAAAGAAATCATACTGATCATTTACCCTGTTCGACCGCTGGATATCCATTCACGGCGATATAAAAAAAGTCCGACAAAGAATAAAATGAGATAAACACTTTTTATATATTTAAAATAATCTTAGCAATAAATGACTTATTTACAGTTGCTAACTAACTTAATTTATATCTAAGCTTCTTTCGTAAATTTAAAGCAAATGCAAGTTAAAAGTTTTAGTATTCATTTCTGGTCCAAAATTGCCCGCGTAATTCAAATACAGTATTCTCAAATGTAGCATATTTAAAGAACAAAGAGGAAAAGGAAGAATTTTTTCGAGAATAGAGGAAAGACTGTGATCCCCGTAAGTTTAATGAAACTTTATGAAATATAGTTTGACTTAATAGAATTTTACGATGATTCTCGTGGCTGACGGAGAGAACTTGGCGCGCCTAAGGTCTAATCTCTCGCTACTCGAGATTGGTCTGCCCACTTACCCCAAAATGGAGTTGGTGCACATCACATAGTCCGAGTCGTATCCACTCATCTCACTCGCTGTGAAAAATCTTGAATTCGCTTGAACGTAGAGGAGCGTGTCTTCACTCAAGCAAAGTCGATACTTGGGACTTGAGCGATGGCTGCCTTCCTGGGTGCACTTTAAATGAGCAGTCAGCTGACTGAGATCATGTGGGTGACACAAGTCCTGAATTGTAGAACCAATCAGGTCCTAAAAAAAAAACTCGTTATTTTCTTCTTCTTCATCATCATCACGAAAATGCTCAAAAAATTCTAGAAGTCGAAATCGATACAACGTAAAAAATAGAGAATCCTAAAAAATGTCTTGTATGTAGAATTTTTAAATTTTCTTGAGTTTCTAATTTTCTAAATACAAATTGAATCAATTATTTTCTAAGAAATAATTCCTATTTAATTCACCCATTTTTTGGGGAAAATCCAAACACCTATGTAAACAGGGGACGACTTTTTTCGAGTTGTATCTATTACGAATTCTAGAATTTTTCACTTTCGACCTATCCTAATATTATCCTTCTTGAGAATATAATTTTATTATAGTACACGCCTCCGACTCTTGAGAAAATCAAAATATCCCAAAGATGCTTTTTCAACTAAAAGATGAATTTTTAACAAAGAAGATTAATTTTCTATCAACCCGACGAATTTCCAATAAAAAACATGAATTTTCGATAAAAATTATGAATCTTCTGTCAAAAAATTTACTTTCAACAAAAAAAGTTTAACTTTCAACCAAGTAGTGGAATTTTCAACCCAAAAGATGAATTTTCAACTAAAACATAAATTTTCAGCCAGAAAATAGATTTTCAACCAAAACAAAAAAAAAATATAATTTTCAACTGAAATTATGAATCTAACTGAAATAGATTAATTTTTAACAAAAAATGTGTATTCTTAAAAAACAAGATTAAATTTCTACTAAAAAAGATGAATTTTTAACAAAATACATGATTTTTCAACTTAAAGATATCAATTTTCAACAAAAGAAATGAATTTTCCATAAAATAGTTGAATCCTCATTCAAAAAAGATTGTTTTACACAACCAGTTGAATTTTAAACAAAGAAATATTTTTCAGTCAAGAAAGAAAAAAAATTCAATATCAAAGTTTTGGAAATCCCTGGAAATTTTTCAAATCTTTAAACGTAAATTATTTGGAATATTATAACATCTCCCAGATTTTTTCAAAAAGTTTGAAATCTCTTTAAATCCCTTTAAAACGTTTTTAAATGTTTTGCAATTCTCTAAAATCTCTTAAAATCCTTTGATATAAGTTTGATACATTTTTTAAATCCTTTAAAAACATTTAAATCTCTTGAAACTTCTTGGAATCTTGTAAAATACCCTGAAGTCTTTCGAATCTTTTGAAATCCATTGGAATTTTTTTAAATTATTTGGAAATTTGTAATATCTTCCAAATTTCTTCAAAAAGTTCGAAAACTTTGAAATCTCTCAACATCCCTCAAAATCTTAGATTTCCCTTGAAATTACTTAAAATCCTTAAATTAAAATTATTTGGAAATTTGTAATACCTTCCAAATTTCTTCGAAAAGTTTGCAAATTTAAAATCCCTTGAAATCTCTTGGAATCTTTTAAAATACTCTAAAAGCTTTGAAACCCTATAAAATCATTTAAAAATAGTAGCATTAGCGTAATCTTTATCAAAATAGTAGCAAAATAGTCGCATCGTCAAAAAAAAAGTGTCAAAAGTAACGTGTGTCTGAGGCATGATAATATAAAAAAAATTCTTAAGAATTTATAATATCAAGAGCTTCTTGAGAGCTTCTAGAGAGAGAGGGAGAGAGAGTTCACCTTGTTTAGGTACTTGCAGAAAGGTTGCGACAACCAACTGTTATCTAGTGCAAGGATTTTGCCAGAAAGGTCCAGTTTGAAAGTAAACTGTTGGATGGAGGTGCTGATTGGAACCTCATTCTCAGGAATTTTGCGAGCAACACACATTACGCATGGACCAATATCTGAAGATTCCGAAGATACATCACCGCTTTCAAGACGATCAGAATTATTTGCAAGAAGCGCAGAACAAATTTGCATAGTCTCGTACTTATTTACGCGTTGTTGCTTCTGTTCCATAGTCTGCTCTTTGTCATCCGGAGGCTTCACCAGAAAGCGACAATTGAAAATACGATTCTTTGTCTGAGGTTGAGGCTCGTTCGTCCAGCCTGCGAAAAAAAAATAAACTATCAAAGTCCGTCCCTCCTTTCAAGATTTCATCTTCAATTCAACACAAGAAGACAAATTCTCGCAACTCATGTCTCAATTCTCGAAACTCAACTCTTTTCTATAAGGAAATCTTCCTTAAAACTACATTTACTTAAAGAATTCGTAATATTGAATTCAATAAAGTTGGCCCCAAAACTTCATTTTCAACATTCCTTGACTAATTTTTCATTTTCTCTGACCATTCATATTTAAAGATCAATATCTTAACCTCGTAACATTTTTAATATCGAATCATTTATAAATGGAATAAAACAAATTTACATTATAATTTATAAATATTTAATTTACTGATCTCAGGGCTGCCACAGTCTTGTTTAATTGAAAAAAGACTAACTCAAAAAGTAACTTAAATTGAAATTTTGTTTAAATCCCCAAAATTCCATTGATTTCAGTAAAACTGGAATGAATTTCGAGGAATTCAGGGGAAATGAGAAGAACTCGATGAAAATCATAAAAATTCATGGTACAGTGAAAAAAATTCAAGTGATCTGAAAACAATACAAAAATATGAACAAATTTATTAAATTTAGTAAGTTTGAAATTAGATTTCAAAATTTTAAGGGAAACTACAAGAATTGAATGAAATCCCTAAGAATGCACGGTGATGGAATGAAAGAAAAATTTAAAAAAAAACCAATCCGTAGAATTGAGTCGAAATAAGTAAATTTAAAAGAATTCTAAAAATTCAAAAGAATCTAAAAGAATTAATGATAAATTAAAAAGAATTCAGGATAAATTCCAAATTAACTCATATGAATTGCAAATAAAATTTGAAAATCTCTTCAAATCTTTAAAACTAAGAAATCCTTGACTTCTTGTGAATACATTTTTTGAAATCAATTAAAATATTATAAAAATCCGTTAAATTCCATGAAATCGAATGATAATTCCTGAAATCCTTGAAAATTTATTAAAATACATTGAGAGCTTTTAAAATCCTTAAAATTATTAAAAATTCCTTGTAAACCCCTTACAACTTTGTTAAGCCCTAGAAAAGTCTCGGAATCTTTTTAAATACCATAAAATATTTCAAATCCTTTAAAATCTTTTAATCCCTTACAATTTTTAAAGCTCTTCAGAGTCACTTGGAATTTTTTTAAATACACCAAAATCTTTACAATTATTTTGAATTCACTTTAAACTATTGAATTCTATTAAAAATATCCTGGGATATTTCAAATCCTGTAAAAACCTTTGAAATCCTCGAAATTTTTTGAAGGTCTTGAAAACTTATTGGTATTTTCAAAAATACCCTAAAATCTTTTTAATCGTTTGAAATCCCTTCAAATTATTGAAATCTATCAAAATTTCTTGGGATCTTTTAAAATATTTCAAAAGAATTATTCAAGAAAATTTAGAGATAGAAACATTAATTTTATAGTGTTAACCCGTGGATTAATTTCTTGAAAGAAAAGTGAATAAAGTGATCTTTTCATCTGAAAAGAAAGTGAAAATAGTGACCTTATCTTAAAAAGGTGACTAAAAGTGACTGTGTGGCAGCCCATATTATTATCGACAGTTACTTAAAGTGCTTCGTACAGAAATTTTCTGATTTTTGTCATTTTTTTTTCACATACCCAAGCTAATTTTGTTAGGGCAATAAAAATAAAACAATACTAACCTAATGTCATTGGCGACAGACTAGGCATGAAGGTGTTGTGATCTCCATGATGAATTATATTATAAATATCCTTTCCAAGTACATCATCCTTAGTGTAATTTATATACTCGGTTATATTATCCGTGACGTACTCCACACGCCCCTCAGTGTTTACAACGAATAGAAATCCATCTAACGCCTGAAAACAAAAAATCAAAACCAATGCTCATGTTTTACACTTAATTAATAAAATTCTGCACACAACTCAAAAAAATGTTTGTATATATTTAATATTAAGCTCGAATAAGTAAATACATTACTATAGTAATTTGCGCTTGAGATTTGAAATATTGACTTGGCCTTGACAGACTTCACAGCCCAAAATTCTCTCAAAGGAGGGGAAATAAGGCGAATTTTCACGAAAATAGGGGAATAGTAGGGCGATAAATTCTTTTAAATGAAATGTATGTAGGTACCATATTCATGAGATTCAATGTCGAAATATATTACATTTTCAATCAAATACAAAAATATGAATTTTCGACAAAAAAGCTAATTTTTAACCAAAAAGTTAAATTTTTAATCTAAAAAGATAAACTTTCAACCTAATAGTTGAATTTTCAACAGAAAAGAATCGATTTTTAACCAAAAATTAAATAGTTAAATTTTCAGTTTAAAAAATTAATTTTCAACAAACAAAAAGCAATCCTCAACAAAGTAGTTAAATCTACTAGACAACAAAGTAGTCGAATTTTTAACCAAAACAGATGTGTTTTTAACAATAAAGTTAATTTTCAACCAAATAGTTGAATTTTCTATGAAACTGTTGAAATTTGAAGTCAAAAAGACGAATTTTCTACGAAACAGTTTAACTTTTAACTCAAAAAATGAATTTTCAACAAAAAAGTTAATTTTCAAGCAAATTGTACAATTTTTATGTCAAAAGCACGAATTTGCCACAAAAGGGTTGAATTTTCCACCCAAAACTATGAATTTTCTAAAACAAAGCTAATTTTGAACTAAAAAGTTGAATATTCAATCCAAGAAGATAAATTTCCATTCAAATAGTTGAACATTCAACTGAAAGGGACCGATTTTCCACCAAAAATTGGATAGTTCAATTTTCAGTTAAAAGAATTAATTCTTAACAAACAAAAACACAATCCTCAACAAAGTGGTTACATTTGTAAGCAAAGAAATGAATCTTCAAACAATAATTACATTTTAAAAAAGTAGCTGAACTTCCAACCAAATAGTTTCATTTTCAACAAGAAGGCGAATTTTCTACAAAACAGTTGAGTTTTCAACAAAAAAAAAAGTTAATTTTCAACAAAACCGTAGAATTTTTAACCAAAAAGATGATTTTTAACCCTTTTAACGAAATGGTTGAATTTTTAACAAAAAGATTAAATTTTTAACCAAAAGGAATGAAAGAAATAAAAAAGAAAAGGAAGGGGATTTGGTTGGTTGTCTTCTCATTTTTCTTTCCTCTTTTTCATTTTTGTCCAAATAAACAAATTTTTTTGTTTTTAGGAATTGCAATATAGGAGCATTTTGTGGTGGTTGTTCAATCTTGGTCTTAAATTCTTGATTTATTTTCAGGAATTCTATACATTAACTTGAGTATTGGACATTAAATGGCATTTTGAATTTGATTTTAATCTAATTTAAAATTCTTAAATTTCAAAAGGAATGAATACTGACCCAAAAATATAATAGTAATACTTTTCAATTGAAAAGAATTGAAAAAACTTTCAACCAAAAATATTTAGATACTCTTTCCTAGGTTCTATGAATTCAATTCGCATTTAAGCAAAAAAAAAAACCGAGAAAAAGGGGAAATTTGTTGAAAAGACGAAGAAAAAAAGGGAAAATAGAGAATAGAGGAGTGTGAAGTCTGCCTTAATTGCTGCCCAAAAAAAAAAATATTATGTAGCAAAAACGGATGCACTTTAGAAGAAATTGAAGAGCATGAAAGGATTAAAATAAATGGGAATCTATATTATATTTTTTTCGATTGAATACAGGAGAATTCATACTTTAGGTAGAGAATGCATAAAAAAGAAATGTAAAAGGACTTAATGATAATTGTATGTGTCATAGGCCAAAGTTTCAGAATTTTTATATGAGCTGGAGCCACGAGGATGTGAAATGCTGATAGGGCTCTTATCACTAAGCTAAAACTGGCTAGGATGTTTTCATTTCCTTTTGGAACCTAATAAGCACTTACTTTGAACTTCATTATACTTGCACACAAGAAAGCAAAATTAACATTCAGGGTACGAACGCCAAGAGCATATAAACCTCTAAAGCTTGTCTTTTCTCGGGTAAATTTCTTAGTACACGAGTGATACTCTCCTTTTAACAATTACCTGTAAATAATTGATCTTATGATCTACCAGACTTAGGAAATTCTGCTTTTATGCCACACAAAATATTTAATAATTTATAAGTCGAATAGTTTTATAACTAGGATAAAAAAAAATACATTTAATAGAAAATATGAATTTTCAACAAAAGTTTGTAATCAAACAGTACAATTTTCAACCAAATAGTTGAATATTATATGAAACTGGTTAAATTTCAAGACAAAAAGGCGAATTTTCTACAAAATAATTGAAATTTTAATCTAAATATATTTATTTTCAACAAAAAAGTTAACTTTCAACCAAATGTGTAATTTTCTACCAAACAGATGCATTTTTAATCTAAGAGATAAATCTTCAACTAAAAAAATGAATTTTTAAAGAAGTAGTTCACCTTGAAACCGGGTAGTTTTATTATTAACCAAAAATAATAATTTTTTGCAAAACAGTTGAATTTTCAAACCGAAAATATGAATTTTCAACAAAAATTTAATTTTTAACCAAACAGTTCAACTTTCAACCAAACAGTTCAACTTTCAACCAAATAGTTGAATTTCTATAAAAAAAACTGTTGAACTTTTAAGCCAAAAAGATTTTAGTTTTCAACGAAAAAGTTCATTTTCAACCACATAGTTGTTTTTTTTACGAAAATAGTGGAATTTTCAATCCAAAAAATGAATATTCAAACCAAAAAGATGAATATTCAACCAAATAGTTGAATTTTTTAATTTTCAACTTAAAAATATTAATTTTCAAGAAAAAAGTTAATTTTCAACCACACAATCGAATTTTCTAAATAATAGTAGAATTTTAAATCCAAAAAATGACATTTCAACCCAAAAAGAATAGTAAAATTTTTAGTTTAAAAAATTGATTTTCAAGGGAAAAAAGGTATTCTCAACAAAATAATAAAATTTTAACTTTTACTTCTCATCATTTAAAAAGAAATGGTCAAATTTGAATGAATCATGGCTTAATCTTTCGGCGAAAACATTCCCTGCAACTATACTGTTTCCGATTTTGAAAATAAATAAATACTCTTCAAATATAGTTATTGGTCTAAATAACGTTTTATTTTTTTAAATCGTTTTAACAATTTCAGCAATAGAAAAATTTACTTTCCAAATTGGAAAGAGTTTTTTGTTTGAAAAAATAAGCCATCCTTTATTGAAATTTAACCAATTTCCAAAAATTTGTCAAATAAATGTTTCTGGTCAGTTGTAAACATTTTTCATTAAAAATGTTTTTTATGTGAAATGAAATGATCAGTAATATTATTTTGATTGTTAAAATCATAGAAAAACTTTTTTTCAGAGTTCTGAGTTTTCCCATCGACAAAGGCTGGATCTCCAGTATTTTCTTTTTAGATTTTTTTTTAATACAAACCTCAAGTAACATAGGGCCAACTTTATCGTTGGAAATAAGGCTAGGATTTGACGAGGAAACTTCTCCCTGCTGAACAGCATGACTATTGGAACTCTCTTGTTGCTTGATGTGCCGAATCTACAACAAAATCAGAAAAAAATGCAAAATTAAAAAACAAATTCAGAAAAATAATGGAAATATAAGAAATCTGGCCAGATTTGCTTAACAGGAAGTTGAAAAATGGAACTACATGTATTGTTCAAAATCTTTTAAAATCAAACTTGAAAAATATCAAATATCTACACTTATACGATTTTTTTCTAAAATTTTGCTTTATAATCTTTTACATTCTTTGAAATTTTAGGAAATGATATTAAATCATTTTCAGTTTTCTCTTAGAAGACATTGTTCAAAATAAAAAATCATTTGAAATTTTCCTTTGAAACTTTTTGAAATCTGTTCAGATTTTAAATTAGTTTTTAATCTTTTTAAGACTTCTAAACTTTCCGAGTGTCTTTTGAATGATTCTAATTTTTTCTCAAATTTAAAGAAAATTCTCCATAAACTTGTGAGCCTCCTTAATATCTTTTAAAATAATTTGTATTTTTCCTAAAATTAAAAAAAGTGAATGATTTAAAAAATTGCACTAAAATCTTCCGGATACTTTTTTGCCAATTTTAGAAATCTTTTTAAATATTGGTTTAAAATTAATTTTTCAAACTAAAATAGCATTTAAAATTGTCCCAGAAATTTTAAGAAAACTTTGTTATTCTCTTCAAATCTTCCGAAATTCTTATGAAGCTTCTTTTTTCGAAATTTTCTAAAATCTACATTTCATTTGAAATATTTTTGAACTTTCTCAAGACATAAGATTTTTTTCGAACCTTTTCAAAACTTTTAAATATCTTTTGAAATGATTCAATTTTCCCAAAAATTGGTAAGAACCTGCAAAATTTCTCTCTTGAATTCCCAGCTATTTCTCAGTTAGTAAGCACCCTGGTTAAGAAAAAATAATATTTTTTTAAACTAATCAGAATTTTTAAAATTATAGGGGAAAATCAAAAAAATATTTTGTAAAGAAGTTGGAATCATGATCTTTTTGAAATTGAAAAAAGTTCTCTATTCCTTTCCTTTTCCAGGGAGAATGTCATAAACACTGGCCCTTTTAAGCAACGAGAAACGGTTGCTGATAAGGGGGCTCTGAATTCTTTTATCATTAATCATCCTCGAGGTATTCCGGTTTGCTCAGTGGCTCATTTCCGGGATTCAACAAGGGAATTCTATTTCGTATTCAACAATCCTTTTTATTGGTTATAGCCTTATTTATTCACCAAATACAACTTTATTTACAATAACCATTATTCTTTTTTTTCTCAAGCAACTTTTTAATTAAATTGTTTTCCTAATTTCCAGCGAAAAACGTTAAGACGAAACATGTACAATTTTTTCAATAATTTATTTGTTTCTATACAATTTGTTCAAATAATTCCTTTTTAAATATAATTGTTTTACGTTTAGTCTCGGCCTTCAAGACCTTTTCAAGTAAAAACCCGATTTTTCTGTGTAGAAACCAATTATCCACTAAAACTTGGTCCTTTTTTAAAAATTTCTGAAAACCGATAACTTTCTGTAAAACTTGATTCTCGTGTCTAAAAAATGGTTCAAGAATCAATAAATCGACTTTGAGTAGAAAATAAATTTTCGTCTCATAAAAACTAAGTTTTCTACTTAGAAACCGATTTTTATTATGAAATGAATTGTTTACATAAAAACCCGATTTAAAAAAATTTATAATTATTAATTTTTAAATCCTTTTAATTTGGAATCAAACCGTTCACAAAATTTTATTCCAAAATTATTCAGTTCTTAATAATTCAAAAATTTGTAATCGTTCAATATAAACAATAAATTATAAGATATAATTTGAAAGTTTTAATTTCACCACGGAAGATTATTAGAAAGCAAAAAAATTTATTAAATCGCATAAGATTTTATTCTATGATCTTTTTTTATTGAAAAGGACTATTTAGAGCGTTTAACTTTAAATTTGGCATTTTTTATTTATTTTAAGAAAACGGTAATAATTGTTTAAACCTTTTTATTAATAAATTGTTGACATGTAAAGTGACAACAGAAATTCATGTTTATCAATATTTGAAGGTGTAATTGTTAATATTAGACGAGAAAAACTCAGCAAATATGCATTATTTTTAGCTTGTGATCATTCAACAAAGGATTTAAAACTTACTTCCTCTTGGAAACCCAAAAATTTCAAAATTGAATCAAATTATTTACATTTTTCAGCGGTACCTTTATAAAAAAAATACAAAATTCTTACAAACGGTGTTTTAAAATTGAAATAAAATGTAAACCTTACATTAAAACCAGAATCGGTTGAAACACCGTGAGATTTGTAGAGATCCCCTGAAATCTCTTAAATTTTCTGAAATCTCGAGGAATTTTTTTAAAATACTCTAAAAGCTTTGAAACTCCATAAAATCCATTCAAATTTCCTGAAATCAGCCTAAAATCTTTAAAAACTCTTTGGAATCTCTTGAAATATCATGACATTTTTAGAAATCCCTTGACATGTTTTGAAAAATAAAATTTAAACCTAAAATTAAAAACTACAAAGAATCTCAATAATAAACGTAACAAAGAATAAATGGGTTGAACGGCCTAAGAAATACTATATAGCCATCTAGATAAAAAAAAAAAAACAAAGTTCATTCACCGACCAAAACTTGAAAATTCACAGCGACAAATAAAGAATGTAAAACCGAATAAAAAAGAAACTATAAAATGCGTATAAATCCCTGATAGTCTCTTAAAATTACATTCCATTTAATGTATTCCCTAAAGTTCCCTAGAAATTCTTTGAAATTCCCTAAAATCCTTCGAAATACTTTGAAATCCTGGAAATTATTTTTAAATCTGTAATTTGTAACATTTCTTCCAATTTCTTCAAGCATTTTTTTTAACACTTTGAAATATTCTGAAATTATATGAACCTTCTTGACATACCTTAAAATCCCTTGAAACCTTTAAGATTCTCTGAAATCTTTCGGAATATTTTTAAATACTCTAAAAATTTTGAAACCCTATCAAATCCTTTCAAATCCTTGAAATCACTTAAAATTCTTTAAAATTCATGAAATCGCTTAAATCCCTTAAAATCCCTGGAAATTTGTTGCAATCTTTGGAATCCTTGAAATCTTTTGATTTCTTTGAAAGATATCTTTATAAGACAATAGAAAATTCTTGGAAAGGATTTTTTGTAATTGAGATAAAATTTAAAGCTTACATTGAAGATCACAAAGAATCTCAATACTAAACATAACAAAGAATAAATGGGTGCATCGACCTAAAAAATATTCTATAGCCATCTAGATAAAAAAAACCAGAGTTCAATCTCCGCGCAAAACTTGGAGAATCTCATCGATAAATGAAGACTGTAAACCCGAATAAAACGACCTCATAACATTCCATGATATCATTAGAAATCCTCAGAAGTCTTTTTAAATTCTATTCCATTTCATTTACTCCCTACAGTTCCCTAAAAATTCTTTCCTAAAATCTCTTTCCTATAAAATCCCGTAGATCTAGTAAAATCTCTATAAATATTTTGAAATACTTTAAAACATTATAAATTATCTTGAAATTTTTAATAACTCATAAAATTGCTTTAAACATTTTGAAAACTTTGATATCTTTAGAAATCAGATGAATTTTCTTGTAATCTCTTAAAATAATGATCCGAACAAAATTAAGGGGAATATTCTGATATAATCTTTTAAATCTTTTGAAAGATTGAAATATTTGTAATTCTTTGAAATATAGCCTTTATAAGATAATACAACATTCTTACAAATGATATTTATAAATTGAGATGAAGTTTAAACCTTACATTGAAACCCACAAAGAATCTCATTACTAAACATAACAAAGAATGAATGGGTGCAACGACCTAAAAAATACTATATAGCCATCTAGATAAAAAAAACCAGAGTTCATTCCCCGGCCAAAACTTGAAAATTATCATCGACAAATAAAGACTGTAAACCCGAACGAAAAGGACGATGCAATTTTTCTGCAGTGCGTGAAAAAGAATGTCTGACTTCGCAGTTAATCTATCTCAGCGGGTCATTGAATCCAGACCTCCCTTTTCCGGAGTCATTGACCCCAGATAGAAAGAAAAAAGATGAAAAAAATTTTTTTTTTTTTTTTTGAACCCTCCTTTATCATGTAAGCATCAACGAAAGAGGAGGCTAATTTCGGGTTTACGGTAGAAATCCTGAAAAGCAGAGGAAGAGCCCATAAGACGTAAAATCCCATTTTCCGTAATCGCGAACTCGTTTCGAGGCAAATATAGATAGCGAAGTAAGGAACGGGATGTAGAGTAGCGGTAAGTGCAATCCCTGCCTTACCATCGGGGGTTCACGGTCGATGTGAGGGAATGACCTTGAGCTCGTATTTCCCGCGGCCGACAGATCGCGTCGTAATCGCAATGAGTTAACATGTGGCCTCGAAAAGTCGGTGACTTCGCGGTAGTACAAGGAGTCCGACTGGCGGCATGATGCGACGTTGCCACTATTTTCACGGCGCTTATTTCGTTCATCGCACTGCGATTTGCTGCAAATTCTTCCGGCGTCACCTCTCGCGGCCGTGGAGAATCGACCGTCTCTCGACTTTCGTCCCATTTTCGTGAATTCGCACATCTTCCGCATGATGCTCGTTCGCCAACTGACAAAAAAGCGACGCTCTCATTGCTAAACAAACGAAGAAGAACCGAGAAGAGAATCTAGCATCGCTTTTTAATGAGACTTTCGCAGGTGGTCGCTCGGCGCAAATTTGAAGAAGGAAAAAAGAAACAAGAGATACATCCCAGGTTCGACGTATCCTCGCAAGCGATAGGTTCCATTCATGTAAAAAAATACAGTTCTGTTGGGACAAGAGAGTCTTGATAATTGATATGAGTAAGGCAGAAACAGTTATCCAGAATGGCAAACTTTTTGAGGGGTCAAAAAATCGTAGAAATGAATCAGAGATATTAGCAAACGAACTGCCATTGTTCTACTACTCCTACGAGGCAATGTTTTATGAGCACGTTAACATTAACACTTCCTGTCCCAGCACAACTTGTTTGCGTAATCAGATTTATAAATTGTATTGAAATATCCATAGTGAATATGTAAGAAAATCATTTAAGAGGCAAGGTTAATGAATGCCAAATCGTAAATAAAACTAGCGTTCGATACAATCTACTGTAATGTGTTCTTATCTAATAACATAAGGTAACATAAAGGATTTTTATTGAATACCAAATCGTAAATGAAATTAGTGTCTACTGTAATGCACTTAAATATATACATCGAAGAAAATGCAGTAAGTTGAAGATTTTTTGTTTAATGAATACTAAATCGTAAATTAGTAACAGTTTTGAGAAACTTTCAAAGCTTTGGAAGAGAAGGGTGCAATTTATGACTAGATATTAACATGAATCTCACTAGCAGATGTGCAAATAAGTTAACTTTTTGCTCGTCTTCATTCCGAGAATAAGGAATGAATTCAGTTCAGTCAATTTTTTAAAAAAACTTGAGATTCGACCCCCGAAGTGGGACCTTGCTCTCGATTTCAAAAGAGCATAAAAACAATATTTTTGAATATTGTATTTATAGCTTCAAGTTGCAGTATTCAGCTGGATTCTTATAGTTAAAAATACGCCAATTATCTGGATGATTTATTTATGTGCCACAACACGTCAAAAATTATGGATTGGTCTTAATTTCGTCAACTTCACCAAATAAACTCACTTCTGATGGATTGGAAGGACTGCCCGAAATAGGATCGACGGAATCAGCGCGAGCGGCGCGACTCAATTTTGTCTTTTCTCCAAATGGTCTGAACCAATAATTTCGAAATTCTCTTTCCTCGACTTATTGCTTCCATGCCCATTTATCATTCACGCCTTTCCGCCGCACTCCAAGCTGTGTAAGAGGAAGAGCATTGCTGAAAAGGATACAAGCAATTGTCGCTGCAAATCGTGTTGCGAAATTGCCAATTTTCTCAGAATCTCGCTTCGGCTTCCAAACCAATAAATTAATCGACGAGAATTTTTCGTTTTGAAAACACTTTGGCACAAGCTCTTTGAATTTCGTGGAACTTACGATTAATGGAAAACTAAGATGTTTTTTTAATAAAATAGTTGAATTTTCAACCTCAAAAGATGATCTTTCAACCAAATAGTTACATTTTTAACAACAACAAAAAATTTCCAATTAATAAAGACGGAATCTTCTATCCAAAAATACGAATGTTCAACAAACCAGTTTACTTATCGATACAAAATAGACTTTACTAAAATAGCGTAATTTTCGAGAAAAAAAAACTATGAACCAAACAGTTGCATTTACAACCAAATAGTTGAATTGGTAAACGAAAGGGTCAAATTTTCAACAAAATAGTTGAAGTTACTATCAACAAAGATGAAGCAATGTTCACGAAACGTCGGCAACATTCATAGTTTCGCACACGATTGAAACCCGAAAAATCTTTAAATTTTAAATTAAAAAAAAAACAGAGTTAAAAAACAGTTAAATTTTCGACCAAAAAATGAATTTTTAACAACATAGTTTAATTTTTAACAAAATAATTAAGTTTTCAAAAAACAATTGAATTTTTAACAAAGCAGACGTATTTTAAACCAAATAGTTGAATTTTCAAATAAAAAGAAACATTTTCTACAAAAAATGGAACAGTTGATATGTCAACCAAGAAAAGATTTTAATCTTGGATAGAAAACGGGTAAAGTCAATCAAAAAAATAAATTTCCTACCCAAAAAGACAAATGTTCAACAAAACAGGTTAAATTTTGGACCAAAAAAAGAACTTTTAATAGAATAGTTGAATTTACAAATTACAAAGACGTATTTTCTACCAAATAGTTGAAGTTTCAACAAAATAGTTGAAGTTTCCATTAAAACAAAACAATTTTGAACCAACTAGTTGTGTTTTCAAAAAAAAAATACGAATTTTCAACAAAAGAGTTGTATTTTTAACCAAGAAAGATTTTTCAGTCAAAAGAGAAAAAAAAATGTTAAGCTAGCTGTTGAATTTTCAGACTAATAAAGGGAATTCTCTACAAAACAGTTGACTTTCCAAAGAAAAAATATGCATTTTCAGCAAAAGAGGTAATTTTCAACGAAATAGTTGAATTGACAAGTAAAAACAATCAATTTTCAACCAGGATAGGAATAGTTAAATTCAAAGTTTAAAACATTATTTCTCTACCAAAATAAAAAACGAATGTTCAACAAAACAGCTGAACTTTCAAATAAGGAGATAAATTTTTTGAACCAAAAAAGATGAATTCTCGATTAAAAATTTAACAGTTGAATTCTCAACTAAGAACGATAAATTTTCAACCCAAAATGGAATAGTTAAATTTTCAGTTGAAAACATTATTTTAAAAAAACGTTTAACAAAGTATTTTTATCTATAACATACAACCGATGAAATGAATTTTTATCAAAGTAGTTCAATTGTCAACCAAGCAGTTGAATTTTGAACAAAATAATGAAATTTTTAACCAAGTACCAAATAGTAGACTTTACAATTGAGAATAATCAACATTCGACCAAAAATAGTTGGATTTTCTTGAAAACAGGAGCAAAAAAAGGTAGGTATTCTTTATAAAGGGGGAATAGGTGAAAGAGTGTGAAGTCTGAAATATACATCGGAAAAGTGCAACCGATAAACGCGAAATTGTAACGGTGCATTCGAATACATACTTTATGTTCCAGTTAGCGAACCGAGTTTTATCTTTTGCTGTCAATAGTAGGTATTTATTTACATTTAAAGTCTGTGACATAAACTAGTTAATTATTCCACAATTTCATTGAATTTTTGTCCTCACTTCGTCGACTTTTTGCAGAGGTGTATAATGCTTTTATGATTACGTTAAAAGTGACGATACCTATGAAAATAAAAAAATATATTTAAAAAATGCCGATACTTTTGTTTTAGAAGTGGTTTAGCGTGGGCCTTCGAAAGTGAAGCCATGACCATAAAATAGAGAATAGACAATAGAGATTGGGTCATCACTCAAGTACCTCCAGGGTCGACGCAATGCTTTGCCTCTCTCGAGTACTTTATGATGCGATAATTCATAATCGGGTCATCAAAACGGTACAACATGTTGCAAAAGGGACGAATTTTTAAACAAATATTCGGATTTCCAACCAAAAAGATGAATTTCCAGCCAAATAACTGAATTAAAAAAAGTAATGATCAACCTAACAGTTGCATTCACAACTAAATAATTAGAAGTGACGACGCCTGAGGATTTAAAAAATGCCGGTACTTTTGTTTTAGCAGCGGATTAGCCGAGACTTCCCAAATAAAGCTTTGAACATAAAATAGAGAATAGAGATTGGGTTATCAAATGGCCCAATCACGGATAGCGCGTGCAACTCCTGCGGCGACAGCTCAAGTACCTCCACGGTCGACGCGTTATGATATCCATCTCAGAGTACTTTATGAGGCGATAACTCATGATCAGGTTATCTGAACGGCACAGTATGTTGCGAATACGAAGAATTTTGAACAAAATAGTAGAATCTTTAGCCAAATAGTTCAATTTTCAAACAAAAAGATTAAGTTTCTATCCAAAGATGAATCTTCAACAAAACAGTTGCATTTTCCACGAAAAACATGAGTTTCTAAGGAAAGAGTTCATAAATAAGGCAAGAGTTCAAAAATATAAATAAATAAAGCGGTCTGTGAGACCTCAGGTCCATATTAGTGCAAAAATGAAATCACGTCCATACTTCAAGGTTACAAGTAACGACACCTGAGAATTAAAAAGGCGGGTAATTTTGTTTTAGCAGTGGATTAGCCTGGCCTTTCAAAAATGAAACCTTGACCATAAAATAGAGAATACGCAATAGAGATTGGGTTATCATGATGACCCAATCAGTAACTCCTGCAGCGACAACTCCAGGGTCGCCGACGCGTTAGGCTATCCCTCTCCAAGTACTTTATAAGGCGATAACTCATGATGGAGTCATCAAAACGGAACAATATGTTGCAAATAGGAAGAATATTCAACAAAACAGTTGAATTATCGACCAAAAGAATTTGTAAACAAACAGTTGCATTTACAACTAAATCATTAAGAGTGACGACACCTGGGCCTTCAAAAATAAAGCCTTGAACATAAAATATACAATACAGATTGGGTCATCAAATGACCCAATCAAGCATAGCGCGTGCAACTCCTGCGGCGACAGCTCAAGTACTTCCAGGGTCGACGCGTTATGCTATTCCACTCCGAGTACTTTATGAGGCGATAACTCATGATCGGGTCATCAAAACGGCACAATATGTTGTATTGTACAACACATTTCACTTTCCTCGAACACAGGGAAAAATTGCATCTACTTCCAGCGTTGCTCGAGCCTCTCGATTGCTCGCAGCGAGTATTACGCTGGCACAGTTTCACTACTGAAGTTCAAAACTATCGTGGAATGCGCTCAATGTCGGGAACACACTTTCACAAAATTTACTAACACCTAAGAATCTTGCACTAACGTAAGAATATATACAGAGATTCTTCTTCAATTTTACCCATTTTTTTTATTTAAATAACTGAAGGGTCCCGGGACATAAGGGCGTAAGTGTCAAATTTCGGAAATGTGTTATATTGGCTTAAAATACTTGTTTTGGCCTAACTCATGTCTCTATAGACGACGTACGGATTTCATAACCTAAAATGCTCTCAAAACAGGAAAAATAGAGTGATTTTTCACGAAAATAGGGGAATAAATGCTTTTAAATAAAGTAAATGTAGGTAGCATACTGAATTCGATATGAAACGCTTTTCATTCCTGAACATTAGGCCGAAATATGTTGCATTTTCAATTAGGAAAGATGAATCTTAAATCTAATAGTTCAATTTACAACAATAACAAAGCAGTAGTTGAACTTTCAAGCAAAGGAGATGAATCTTTAAGAAAAAAATGGACTATTTAACAAAATAGTTGAATTTTCAAACTACAAAGACGTATGTTCAAACCAAAAAGACGAAAATTCTATAAAACTGTTGAATTTTCAACAAAAAAGTCCATTTTCAATCAAATAGTTGAATCCTTAACCAAAACAGATTATTTTTCAACGTGCAAAGATGAATACAAAAAATTGAACGCCAAATAGTTGAATTTCTACCAAAAGAAATGAATTTTTATGCCGAAACGTCCAATTTTCTAGCAAAAATAAAAAAAGATTTTTGTACAAAACAGTGGAACTTTCAAACCGCAAATATGAATTCTTAACAATATAGTTCCTTTTCAACAAATATTATATTATTTGGTTAAAAATGATTTTTTTTTCATTCATATTTTTGCAAATTCAAAATTTGGGATTGAAAATTCAACTGTTTTGTAGAAAAATTGCCTTTTTGACTTTAAAATTCCACAATTTGGTTGAAAAATAAACTATTTTGTAGAAAATTTACCTTTCTGACATAAAAATTCTACAATTCGGTTTAACTTATCTTCATTCTTGAATAAGAAATCTTTTTTAGTTGCAAATTTGTCTTCTTGGTTCGAAAAGTCATCTCATTTGGTAGAAATTTTATATTTTTTGGTTCAAAATTCAACTGTTTTATTAAAATTTCGTATTTTTTATGGATTCATCTGTCTTGAACTTACAATTTAAAACGAATTTTCGGTTGAAAATTCAACTACTTGGCTCAAAATTGAACTAATTTGTTGAATATTCATATTTTTTATAGAAGATTTATCGTTTTAGTTGAAAATGTATCTCTCTTGTTGAAAATGTACCTATTTTGTTTAAAATTCGTTTTTATCTCATGAAAATTCAACTATTTTTGGTTGAAAATAACCTTTTTTGTTGAAATTTCGTCTTTTTGGCTTTAAAATTCAACAATTTGGTTAGAATTTTGTATGTTTCTTGGCTAAGCAATCTTTGTAGGCTGAAAATCAACTGCTTCAATAAAAATTCGTCTTTTTTGTGTGAAAACATATTTGAAATTGGTATCATAAAAATTCTCTTTTAAAGTGTCTTACTTTATAATGCATCGAATTTCGGTTTATGATTTTGAAAAATAAATCGAATCTTTCTAAAAAAAAAAAACGGGGTGGGGGGGACTAAGTCCTAATGCTAGATTTTAGGCGTTTTCAAGGATTTTTTCAAATTTAAAATGTATAGAAGGGGACCTACTGTGATCTCTATAATTACATTTTTCAGAAAAATCTATATTTGGTCAGAGAATGGTCTCTCATTATCCGAGGATCCATCCGGTATGTTTCAAGAATTCTAATCAGTGACAATGCTAAATTATTTGACATTCATGAAGAAAGAGAAAAGATTCTGAAGCAATCATTATCTTAAAATAGCTCTGAGGACAAATAAAAATAATGCTTAATTGGAAAACAAACTACCATCAAGTGAACATAGTACCCATTAGAAAAATTGCAAGGGTACATTGTTTTTTCGATCCTCTTGAGACGCTTGACTATGTATCTTAATTAAATATTTTATGTAATGAGAAGTGGGAGAAAATTAACGAGCTCTCAGCAGTTTCGATAAAAGTAATCGTCAAGAAAGGATTTGTTCTGAGAAAGATTGTCGTCTAATCAGCGTAACTAGAGAACATTAGATACAGCAGTTGGTGAAGCCATTCTACGACCAACTCTAAATTCTTTACAAATGTTCGCCATTCAAAAAATTATTCAAGTCGCATTAGCATAAATTCTATGGAATTGAAAATTGTATGTTTCCTAACGAAAAAAAAACTTTGAAGTTAGGATATAGACTATAAAAATTGCCAGAGACACGTTTTAGTTCATTTCTGAAGTTATAGGCAAAAAAATGCAATAAAACAGTATCGTGAGTATGCTAGTCTCCTATTTGGTTACAACTTGATGAAATTTTAAGGCAAAGTTGCATTCCAATGTTCCTTTAAAATTTTGAACAATTTGGAAAATAGTGTACTACTAGCTCTGAACCAAAGAAAAATCAAATCTGGTCATCGAATAGAATAGAAAACTACAACTCCTCAATTCTAATGTTTATTACTGGTTTTTCCCCTTCTAGAGATGGGCAGACTTCAAAGCCCAAAATGATCTCAACACTTGGAAATAGTGTGATTTTTCATGAAAAAAGTTGAATTTTCATCCAAAAAAGATTGATTTTGAACCCAGAAAGAAAAATTTATAACAAAAGCGTTGAGCTTTCAAGATAGAAAGTAGAATAGTATAGAAAACAGTTTACTTATCAACAAGAAAGAACTGAATAGTTATCGCATTTTCAATCAAATAGTTACATTTAAAATCTAAAAATATGAATTTTCAACAAATAACATTAATTATCTACCAAAAAAGACGAGTTTTCAATTAAATCAATAAGTTTAAAACTAAAAAAGATCAAATTCCACCCAAAAATAGAAAAGTTAAATTCTTAGAAACAAACATTAATTTTAAATATAAAAAAAATGAGTTTTTAACAAAAGAGCCAAATTTTTAACAAAAAAGATGAATTTTCAACTAAATTCATGAATTTCCAAACCAAAAAAAAAATGTTCAACCAATAAAGATTTCTCGGCCAAGAAAGGAAAAACAAGTTTATCCAAATTGTTGAAATTTCAAACCAAAAGACGAACTTTTCTGTAAACAGATGAATTTTCAACAAAAAAGAAGAAATTTCATATCAATAAGATTAATTTTCTAACAAAAAAAAATTAATTTTCATCTAAAAAGGATCAAGTTGCATATTTTTTAACAAAAAACCGAAAAGTTAAATTTTCAGTAAGAAAAAAATTGCATCAATGAATTAATTAATTTTCAACTAATCAATACAAAGTGTGGAATTTTCAACCAATAAAAATGACTTTTTAACAAACAGTTGTATTTATAACCAAAAAAGAGGAACTTTCAAACGAAGACGATTAGTTTTCTACCAAAAATACGAATTTTCAACTAAAAAAGGATCAACTTTGATATTTTTCAACAAAAATAGAAAAATTACATTTTCAGTTTTAAAAAAATTAACGAAGATAAAATTAATTTTCAACCAATAAGTTGCTTTTACAACGAGTTAGTTACATTTTTAAACAAAAGAGATCAATTTTGATGGAAAAAGTTGAATTCTTAAGCCAAAAAAGACGAATTTACTACAGACCGTTTCATTTTTTTATCTGAAAATATGAAATTTCAACAAAAAAGTACATTTTTATTTTTAAAAACTACGAATTTTCAACCAAAAAAGATGAATTTTTATTAGAACAGTGAATGAATCAACCAAAACATATCAATTTTCAACCAAACAGTTGCTATTTTTAGCTATTTTTGCTATTTTCAACCAAACAAGAATAATCGTCAACCGAAAATTAAATTTTTACCAGCTTGTTCAACTTTCAGCGAAGTACTTAAATTATCAAAAAAAATAATAAAAGTTTCAACCAAAAGAGATGAATTTTTAACCAAAAATATAAGAGTGGACTTATTTATTAAAAAGTATTATTTTTTAAACAAAAAAGATGACTTTTCTATCAAAGATGAATTTTCAATCAAAAAGGGCCAAATTTTTTTGTTAAGACGAATGTGCAACAAAACAGTTGAATTTTCGACCAACAAAAATTACTTTTCTAACAAAGTTGCATTTTTAAACCCTGGGATCACAGTGTAGGAGCTTAACGCGGGGAAATAGGGTAATTAAAAAAAGGAGAATAATAGGAGAAAAATAAAACATTAATATTTACATGCAGAAAAGAAGAAACAATCTTTTTAAAACAAGTGTAATAATTTTAAATACTGTTCAATGACTTTTTAATGATTTCTGCCAGCAAAGAATTAAAAAAATTTTAATATACATAGATCGTTGGAAATTAAATTTTGTCTTTAAATTTAATTAAACTATATTGATTGAAATAAATAATTCTGTAAATTAAACAATTTTTAACTGTCATCAAATGCGGTAGCATATTCTAGTTTTAAATAGAATAATACTGTATATGTAAAACGAGCAATTTTTATTACAGTTCTTATACAGGGTGTTTTTTTTAACTTGAGACAACGAAATATCTCAAAAAATACGCATCCTACGGAAAAAATGTCTGGAATAAAAACTTTTTATTTTCGAGGGGGAAAAAAGATTTGTTAACATTTACCCCACCCCCACCCCCACAGGAGGCAGGTGTGAGGGTAACTTTGTAATTTCAAATGGCAAACCCAATTTTTTATCACAGATTCAGATTCTCCTTTACGAAATACGTAAGTTTTATTCGGAAAATTTGTTTCGATTCGCGATAGATGGCGCTGCAATTGCGAAAAACGAAATTGTTGACACTACTTTTAGCTCTACCCAGGAATAACGACGCGGACGTAGTAGTTGTCTATTCCCTTCGGGGTGCCTAATTTCGTAATTGCAGCGCCATCTATCGCGAATCGAAACAAATTTTTCGAATAAAACTTACGTATTTCGTAAAGGAGAATCTGAATCTGTGAGAAAAAATTGGGTTGTCATTTGAAATTACAAAGTTACCCCCACCCCTGCCTCCTGTGGGAGTGGGGTAAATTTTAAAAAATCTTTTTTCCCCCTCGAAAATAAAAAGTTTTTATTCCAGACATTTTTTCCGTAGGATGCGTATTTTTTGAGATATTTCGTTGTCTCAAGTTAAAAAAAACACCCTGTATATATTTAACAAATTTTAGAGAATTTCCCGCGTAATTCAAATATTGTATTTTCTTTTTTATTTCCTATTTTATTTTTATTGCACAAATATTATATTATTACTGTACTTTATTAAATATCGTATATTTAAAGAGAAAAGCAGAAAATGGGAAATATTCAGAAGTAGGAGAAAACTGTGAATAGCAGAGGAATAGGGGAAACCCTCGATTGAATTTTTCAAAAAAAACTTTGCAGAAAAAATTTTTCTCCTCGGACAGGTGATTCAAGGAGACCTGGAAAAATTACGAC
This sequence comes from Andricus quercusramuli, assembly GCA_932178445.1. NCBI lineage: Eukaryota > Metazoa > Arthropoda > Insecta > Hymenoptera > Cynipidae > Andricus > Andricus quercusramuli. The sequence goes on along the minus strand of CAKNXH010002179.1, from coordinate 399,949 downwards.
TCACCGAGAGAAGAAAAGTCGTCATGGCAACGAGCCACGATCGCTAAACTCAATCGAGGACTGTTTAATATTTTCTCATGGTCCTCGAGCGTTATATTTCGCATGAACAAAAAAGTCCATTTTTTTAAACGTCAATACATCCTTCTGAAATAAATTCGATATAAAGGGCCCAAATATTCTCCGAACGGAACCGAACATTTTACGCAACATGGAAATTCGTCTCCTACTCAAGGACTGGCAAAAAGATCGATCGCATTTCCCTCCTCTGCCTGGAAGAATCAAGTTTATTCTACTGCGTAAAATCCCCCCTTGATAAGTTTGAGCAAATAATATGTTTATTGAATATTGAATATATTTGGATACAAATTAAATTTAAATACACCCACCACAATTAGTGACTTGTATAAATATTAAAGAAGAATCGTTCGGTTACTTGAATTTTCTTCCAGAAGGGAGAGTTTTTCAACATGGGATGTATTTTCAACCAAATACTTGAATTGTATACCAAACTCTTAAAATTTCAAGTCTAAAAGACGAATTTTCTACAATACAGTTGAATTTTTAATCCAAAAATATAAATTTTCAACAAAAAAGTTAATTTCCAAACAAATAGGGGACACCTCCGTACAGTGGATAATGCAACCTACAGTGGATAATCATTAATTAAAAATACTAATATATGTAAAATATAAATTTAATTTAAATAATAGCCAAGACACTTCATCTTTGCAAATTGAAACTAAGATTAATTATTTTTCTTTTATTTGCGTTCTTAATTATTGATTATCCACTGTAGGTTGCATTATCCGCACTGTATAGGGAGTTTTCCCCTAATTGCATTTCCAACAAAATGCATGAATTTTCTACCAAATTTTTCAACTTTCAAGACAAAAAAGACGAATTTTCTACAAAACAGTTGAATTTTTAAGCCAAAAAGACGAATTTTCTGCAAGCAATGGAATTTTCATCTCAAAAATATAAATTACAAACACACATGTCAACAAAAAAGTTAAAGTTTATCCAAGATAAAAGTATTTTCAATAAACAAAAAAGATGTTTTTACCAAAAACATATGAATTTTCAATCCAAAAGGACAATTTTTATATCCAAAAGACTACATACAACAAAACAACTGAATTTTCCACAAAAAAATATCTTTCCACAAAATAATTAGCAACCAAAAGAGGTGAATTCTAAACAAAAAATATGATAGTAGACTTTTCAATCAAAAAGAAATAATTTTCAACCAAAAAATAATAAAATATGATTTTTATATCGAAAGATTAATTTTCAATCCAAAAGGACGGATTTTCTATCCAAAAAACGAATGTTCGACAAAATGGTTGAATTTTCAAACAAAAAAGATGATTTTTAACAATATAGTAAAATTTTCAATAAACTAATTAAAGTTTCAACCAAATAGTAGAATTTGTAAGCAAAAGAGATGAATTCTGAGCCACAAATATAATAGTAAGTTAAGTTTCAAGTTAGAAAGAATGATCTTCACACCAAAAATATTTGGACTTTCTTATTGGGTTCTATTAATTCAGTTTGCATTTAAGCGAAAAACGAGATAAAAAGGAAAAATGGGGAAGCTTTTTTGAAACAGGAAAAAAGAGGAATTCTTTCAAAAAGGGTAACACGAGAGAATGGAGGAAACAATGCGTAGTCAGTGACTTAATAAACTTTGGTGGAAATCGAAAATCGAAATTGAAAATTCTTACCTGGTCGACGGTTCTCTGGAGGATTTGACATTTATCAGTCTTGCCAGAGCTCATATCCGTGGCGGAAATCAGCTCGGCAAGCTCATCGATATACTGGTTCTCCTGGGTCCGTCGTCTTTTCTCGTTAAGGCACTTGTTGCTAAAACAAGAAATTATTATTAACATTCATGAAACAATTTTCTTGCCAAAATTGATAAATTAATTGTATGTAATTATTGCCCAAAAGCCAATTATTATCAGATTCAAAATAACGATACTTCAAATATGTACTCTCTACTCATTAATCAATACTAAGTTATCTGCCAGAACTAATTAATTATTAGATTATTACATAACAGGGCATAATTGGATCTTGATAAAACAACTCGTCAATCTGTTATACAATCATTTATCAAATTTCTGGAAAGCCAAATTCCCGCACTTTTCCGGCATTTTTTCTTTAACAATTTTTCATTTTCCCTAACCATTACCATTCAAGAACCAGCATTTTAATCTTCTAACACTATAAACGTATAACCTTTTATAAACGGAATAAAACAATTTCAGATTAAAATTTTTTAATTAATTTCAAACAAAAAAAGATTACGTTTCAACCGTAAAAAAAATTAATTTTCCATCCAGAAGGATGAACTTTCAACGAAACAGTTGCATTTAGAAATAAAAAGTTAAACTTTAAAGAAAAAGAGAGGAATTTTCAATCAAGAATGTTATTTTTCTACGGAAAAAGATCAATTTTCAATAAAAATAGGAAGAGTTAAATTTTTAGTAAAAAATTAATTTTCATTAAAAAAACAGCAAATTTTCAAGAAAAAATTGTTTAAATATTAAACCAAACTATGACTTTTCTGCAAAATAATTGAATTTTTTTTACAAAAAACGAAGACATTTCAAATTAATATAATTAGTTTTCTACCAAAAAGACGAATTTTCAACTAAAAAAGATCAATTTTCAACAAAAAATGAAAAAGTAAAATTTTCTGACTTGGATCCAAAGAGATAAATTTTCAGTTAAAATTATGAACCTTCAACTGCAATAGTTAAATTTTCAGTGAAAAAAAAAAAAATTTCAACAAACAAAAAAAAACTAAGTTTCAACTAGGATAATGAATCTTCAACAACAAAAAATTATGAATAATGTGATAGTAGATATTACAACCAAAAAAGATTTTAATTTTAAACAAAAAACAGTTGAACTTTCAAACAAAATTTAATTTTCTACTAAAATAGTTCAATTTTCAACCTAAAAAAAAAAGAATTTTCAAAAATACAGTTGAATTGTCTTGATTTTCTCTGACAATTAATATTCAAGTGCCAGATCGAAATCTTGTACCATTTTAAACATATAATCTTTTATAAGCAAAATAAAAGAATTTCAAATTAAAATGCAAATTTTCAAATTTATTATCCTTTTCAGTTATTCAAATACCCTGAGCTTAATATACCTCAAATACCCTAACCAATAAAATTCCCTGACTTTTCCCTGAACTACAATCACCCCCCGTAAGAATTGAATCATTGGCTCCTTTAAATATCTATAAAAATTATGTTTTTATAAATTTTTAAAGGAAGTTGAAATATTTAAAATAATAATCTATTTGAGTAAAAATAAATAAGGAAAAACTGAAAATACTTGATTCGCGAGGGCAAAAGGGGTGGCTTTCTAAATATAAAGTTGATATCGCAATGAAAATTTTTTTTTAGGGCATCATTGATTAAATATGGTTCTCAATAGCTTTGCGATCTACTGATATTGGCAATTTGTAATTAATGCGTCGTTATTTCAGTCGGTCAATCTCCCTAGCTTCTGATAAATAAAGAAAGTAATGAGATCTCGTTCTAATAATCTTAAATCCAAGAGAAAATACGACTCGTGTTTCAATCTAGACAGATGAAAACGCAACAGAAAAATTATTTAAACGTAATATCGTGTTCCTGTCACCAGTGTCACAATCTTTAACAAACATGTCAGATTGGAGCTCAAAGTGCGAACTATTTTTTCAAATGATACTCGAAATTGAGATCGAAGTGAATTCTTTCAATTGACTAAAAAAATAATGTATTTTAATGTGAATAGTAGCATAAATTTGGAATAAGTAGCAAAATAGTATCATGCATTTTTTTAAATATTAAATCAAGTTATAACTATTTTTAAAATCTACTATACAATATACATCTCCCATAAAATCGCACGAAATCTTTTCCAATTTTGTTGAATGCCCTAAAAGCTTTGAAATCCTATGGAATCCTTTAAGAACCTCGAATTCTGTTAAAATACTTTTAAAATTCCTGAAAAACTTGTGAATCTTTTTCAAATCCTCTATTTTCTCTTTAAATCTTTTAAATATAATTGATATGTTGGAAACCTTTTCAGAATCCTTTATAATTTTCTGAAATCCTACGAAATTCTCTTATAGCTCTTCAAAATTTATGAAACACTCTTGAAATCCTCTTAGATCTCTGGAAAACTCTTCAATTTTTTTAATCTCTTAAAATCTATAGCACTTAATTATAATCTCATGAAATCTTTAAATTTGTGGCTTAAAAATTCGATTAATTTGGTAACAAATTGAACTATTTGGCTGAAAATTAAGATTTTTTGAAAATTCATATTTTTGGGTTGAAAATTGAACTGTTTTGTACAAAATTCATCTTTTTGGCCTAGAAATTCAATAATTTGGTACAAAATTAATCTTCTTGGTGGAAAATTTGACTTCTGGTTGAGAATTCATTTTCATAAATTAAAAATTCAACGACTTGGGGGAAAAATTCAACTATTTTGTTCAGAATTTAATTATTTTTCTGAAAATTCCACTCTTTGGTTGAAAATTAAACTTCCTTGAAAATTTGATCTATAGAAATTCCTTAAGATCTTACGGAATCTTTTAATTTTTTTTTAAATGCTATGAATCCCTCAAATATTGGTAGATTTCTTCAAATCCCTTGCAAATTTGCAAATACCGTAAAAAATCTTTGAAATTTCGGAATCTTTTTGCGATTTTTGAGAATTGAGAAAATAATAAAAAATTACCTTTTTCTAATTCTCTATTGACTTATCTAGACTTCAGAAATCTTTTAGATCTTCTCAAATCTTACGAAATCATTTAAAATATACAATAAATTTGAAAAATGTTAAAATCTTTCAAATCTTCTGAGGCCCTATAAAAATATGTAGTAATCCCTTAAAATCCTTTGATACCATTTTAAATATCCTTGAATTTTTTTTAATCTTTTTAAATTTCTTCGAATCTTGTAAAATACCTTCAAATCTTTTAAAGCTTTTGAAATTTATTAAAAATTTCTAAATCTTTGAACGTAAATAATTTGGAAATTTTTAATGCCTTAAAATTTCTTGAAATCTCATTCTTGAAATCTTATAAATTCTCTAAAATCCCTTGGAATCTTTGGAGATACTGTAAAAGCTTTGAAACCCCATACAATCCTTTCAAATCTATGAAAGACGACGTTTATGTTATTTTAGTCAATTTAGTGGAAAAGTTTAAAAATAGGTTTGAAGGACTTTTGAAAAAAATAGTTGCATTAAAAACCTGTCAAAAAGTGTCACATTTTCAAGAAGTGAGGACATTATTCAAAATTGAAATAAAAAATTTCGCAATTTCAAACAGGAAGCCTTAAAAATTAACAATGGGAAAAATAAAAATAATGAATAATCCGTTCTAAAATAAAAATCGTATATCGTTCAGCTGTTCAGCGATTCTTTTTAATTTCGAATATATATTTTCTTGGCCAAAATAATTTTTTTTTGAAGAGTTATATCTACGGATACTGCAAGGTATATAGAAACAAAAGCCGATGAAGGAAATGACGCTAGAATAAATGCAGAAATCTGAAACTCACATTTATGACCCAGACTTGACATCAAAAGTGCACAATTTCAAAAGCGAAAAGTTCAGAAATTTAGAATTTAAAAATTGTATACAAATTTAAAGTCGCATAACTTTTAACTCGAAATCGTACATATCTTAGGAATAATACAATAGAAATTTCAACGAAATAAAAAAATATTCAAGTAGAAATTCAACGTAATAGTTATATTTAAATTTTTTAATTTTAAAACAATAGCCGTCTATAAATTTAACAATTTTGTATCGTATAATTATTTTAAATTAGATTCTGTATTTTTGAATACGAAATCTTTAAAATTTAAAAAAAAAAATGTCATATTGGAGTGCTGAATGTTGAAAATTTCTCACTTGAAATAGTCCAGCATTGACATTTTAAAAATGTTACTGAATAAAAGAACCGGTGTTTTTCCACAGTAGATAAAATTCCGGATTTTTCCTGGTGAGATCGAGACTTGATTATTTCTGTATAAAATATTTAAATTCGTGGAACTGAATACATAAACTGAATCCTTTCAATTTTTCAAATTTTGAATATATTTTCCCGAGAAAAATAAATATGTTGTAAAGTGTTATATATACTTATACTGCAAGCACGGTAATGGACATATACACTCAGAACAATATTTGTCTTGAACTAAATAAACCGCTCCTTTAAAATATATTTTTTAATTTGATTAAAAATAACTTGAAAATGAAGAAAAATCATTTTAAAATGAAGAAAAATTGCCATTGGATCAAAAAAACCATTTTTTTAAACTAAAGAATAATTGTTTAGATCTAAGAAGTTTCTTTGAATTATAGCAACTTTTCTTTAACTGAAAAGCAATTAATATTTTCTTTGAATCAAAGAATCTTCTTTCAGGGTGTAAAAATAAACGTGCACTCAGAAAGATATTTGTCTTCAATTAAAGCAGCCGTTTCTTTAACATTTTTTTTTAAGCCAAAAATAAGTTCAAAACGAAGAAAATCTTTTTAAATTAAAGCAATTTTCCATCGGATCAAAAACCATTTATTTGAACAAGATCAATTTCTTTGTATCAAAAGAAATTTCTACGAATTAAAAAAACTTTTCTGTGACTGAGGGGACAATGAATTATTTTGTTGACTCAAAGAAATTTTCTTTAAATCAAAGAAGCTTTTTCCGAGTGTCTTGAATTAAAGAAACCAATTTTTAAACATAATTTTTTTCCTTTAACCAAAAATGACTTTGAAATTAAGACGATTATTTTAACAGAGAAATTGCCATTAGAACAAAACAAAACAAAAATTTTAAATAAAAAATTTCTTTGAATCAAAGAATTTTTTCTGGGTCTAGAAATAAAAATCTACTCAGAAAAATATTTGTCTTAAATTAAAGACATCGTTTCTGTAACATAATTTTTTTTACCAAAACTAACTTCAAAATGAAGAAAATCATTTTAAATTGAAGAAAAAAAAACATTTTTTTAACCAAAGCTTTGAATCAAAGAATCTTTTTTCTTGATCTAGAAATAAAAGTCTACTCAGAGAAATATTTGTCTTGAATTGATGACGAAACGAAAATCATTCTAAATTAAGTAAAAACAGTCAATAGAAAGAAAAAATATTTTTTTGAAACAAAGAAATTACTTTGAATCAAAAGAAGTTTCTATGCATTAAAGAAACTTTTCTTTGATTAATAAGAGGCAGTACATATTTGTTAAGTCCACTTAGATAAATATTTGTCATGAATTAAGGACACCGTTTCGTGAACATAATTTTTTTCATTTAACAAAAAACAACTAGAAAGCGAAGAAAATCATTATAAATTAAAGAAAAATGTTCAATCGAAAGAAAAAAACAATTTTTGGAACCAAAGAAATTTCATTGAATTCAAACAAGTTTCTATGAATCAAGAAATTTTTCTATGACTGAGAGCCAATGGATATGTTTCTATGAATCAGAATTTTTTTTCTGAGCGTAGAAATAAAAGTCCACTTTCAAAAATATTTGTCTTGAATCAAAGTAACCGTTGCTTTAACATTTTTTTTTATTTGACCAAAAACGTCTTCAAAATAAAGATAATAATTTTGATTACAGGAAAATTTTCATTGGAACCCAGAACATTTTTTTGAACCAAAGACATTTTTTTTAATCAAAGAAATTTTTTCTTTGACTGATAAATAAGCCAATGAATCTTTTTTTTAGTGCAGAAATATAAGTAAACTCACAAACATTTTTCATCTTATTTAAAGAAACCTTTCGTTTAAAATAATATTTTTCATTTAACAAAAAATAACTTCAAAAGGATGAAACTCATTTTAAATCAAAGAAAAATTTTCATGTAAATAAAAAAAAACATTTCTTCGAATCAAAAAATTTCTTTAACCGAGAGCCAATAAATTTTTTTCCAATTTTGTGGTAAGCAAAAAATCTGTTTTCTAATTGTCAACGGAGGAAATGATGACTTTTGATCTGAAACTCACATTTGTGACTGAGGCTTGGCATCTGATTTCTTCCTCTTCTTAGTGATGCTGCCAGTAATTGCACTCATTTTGACCCACAATGGGTCCTGCAGGTCACACGGGCCAGGCCTGAAAAAAAAAAAATTCATTAAATTTCAGAAATGCACTCTGCTGCAATTATTTCCGTCAAGAGCAACTGCGTTTCACTCATTATCGTGCAGCCTTCATCAAGATAAAATAGCAAAGCAGTTTGCTGACGATGTCTGTTCAGTCCGGAACAACAGATCGATAAATAATCCAAAGTAAAACACTTTCAAATATTTAACGTCTAAATTTTTTTCTTTAAACCAATAACATAAATTAATTACATTAATTTATTTGTTCGTAATATTTATCATTACAAGTCCGCCATACATGTTCTTTGTTCAAAAATCAGGAAAATTTAATTTAACAAATAAATTTGTATATTTTTAGAAAGTTTTCAATTGAAATATGCTTATTTTTCAATGGATTTTAGTATAAACCTATGTCAAAAAAAGTGTTGCAGCGATATTTGCCGAAAATCTCGCAATCATTGTTGTTGAAAACCTAATTGTCTTTTCATTACTCAAAGTTTTTTAATCTATTAAATTTGCAATTTTGAAAATTAACTCTATAAATAATCACTTTTGATAATGAAAAGTATACGTAAACTTATGCGAAATGACAAATATTTGTCCTTTTCAACTGATCTTGGGCGGCAGAATTGAAACTTTCAAATTATCTAATAACATGTGTTATGTTAGTGCTTTTCACTGGAAATTAGTATTTTTTTGAAAGGATTTAAAGACTTCGAATTTCTAAAAGCTTGAACAATTTAGGATTTTGCTCATGTTTTTCGTCGCAAATTGAAATTTTGATATTATGTTATGTAATAGATACTATGGAATACAAAAATTTTGTATTAATATTAATTTTAAACTTTAATTTAGAAATTACATGAGACAAAAATCAATAATCCGCGCGTCTTTGTTTTACAGTATAATAAATTATTCGACCTGGGAGGGTGACTGAGGACGTGAAATTTAAGATAATTTGATTTTGAGTGCTTCAATTTTCAAAACTTAGTCAAAAATTGTACTAAAATGTAAAGCAGATACTAGATATACAAGGGCGTTTCTGCACCACGAAACCTACCTTACCGACTTCGAGAACATTCTGAAGCTAAAGTGGTTCGTGTCGGTGCTAAATTTCTAGACTGATCTCGAAACTTAGCACGGACACGAACCACTTCGGATGTAGAATGTTCTCGAAGTCGATGAGGTAGTGGTGGTCCAGAAACGCCCCTGCCTATTTACTTCAGATAAAAGTTTTTAAAAATCGCATAATGCGAAATTTGTTACTATTTAATATTTTTGAATAAGTGGTGCCACTGGCTATTTTTACGGTACCAAATTAGCACTAAATTTTTATATGAAAATTCTTTTAATATGCCAACGTGGATCTGTCAACTTGACAGGCATATTGAGAGAACGTTTTCATAATTGTAATGATCCATCTGTTAATGATGAGTTTATCCAGTTGTTTTGTCCTTTCTCGTGGTTCACTTGGAGACGGCAACCCAGTTTCTAGACTCGTAAGCGTGCCACGTGACGGTGGGCTGTTAATTCAAAGGAGTAATGAATTCAAGTCTTCGAATACCTGAACACGTGGCACTGCATAGTCTCGCGAGCAGGAAACAAGTAGTGGAAAGGGAAACGCAATTAATAATACAATTAAAGACGTCAGCATCAACCCATTTCCCCATAAATGGTCCTGAATATTATATTTAAATTATTTCGATTTCTCTAAAATTTCACGGAGAGAAAAGCGGTAATAAAAATTACTTTTTCCCGTTTTTAAAGAATTTTGATTATCTATTTGTTTATGCTTTGTTCGAAATTTCACATTTCATATTGAATAAAGCCATGATGGTTATAGTTTGAAAACTTCCAAACTATATCACACAAAATTTACAACGTTCAACATTTAAAAATAAAAAAATACTTGGTTAAAATAAAATAATTATTTTGTAAAATTAATATAGAAAAATTTAACTAAAAGCTTTCTGTTTGAAGCAAGATGAATTTTAACAAAAGAGTTGGGTTTTCACGCTAAAAAGTCGAATGTTTTAGAAAACAGTTGATTTTAAACCCAAAAGAGATGAATTTTCAATATTTAAGTAGTTTAACTTAAAAAAATGAATTCTTAACGACAAATATAATAGTTGATGTTTCAGCTAAGAGAGATTTTAATTTTAAATCAAAAGCAGATATTTTTACATTTTTTTAAAAAACGTAAACTTAATCGCAGAGTTTTATTATAAAATTGAAAGAATCATTCATTTTATTACTAAAGTTCAATTTGGCGTCAAATTAAATTCTTTACTTATTTCTTCTATATTCGTCCAATTAAACCAATTTGCATATAACAGTTCTAAAATAATGTTAATATCAAAGTAAATAATTTTTAGTTCAATATAAATATATTTTTATTAAAACAAATTTTGTTGAAGACATTTATTAAACAGTTGCTATGTTTGTCAAAATTAACAACTCTGAACTAAACAGTATGACCCCTATAACAAAAATGCTACCCTCTAGATTGCTAGAATTTCCTTTTTTTCTACCCTTCGGGGCGAAAGAGGACTACTGGAAATGAGAAATAGTTGTATTTTCTTTTTTCACAAAATGAAAAGAAAGGTTACTGGAAATGGAATATGCTTGTAAATCACCCCTACCACTTTTACCCTCGCTTTTACCTGAACAAATCCCGAGTGCCTTCTGCCAAAACACTCAAAAAATGAAAAAATAATCACACCTCACCTTCAGAAAAACCCAAGTTATATTTCTCACCTCATAATAATATTCAACAACTCCCAAAAATCACTCGAAGTTGTATTTTTCCATGGTGGGTACCCGAGTATCCTGGATGTGTCCGCGAAGTACGTATACTTTTAGTTGATTATTTTGGCAAAAAAAAAAAATCTTGAATCAGTTTTAAATACACAATTTGCTTAGAATTGAACTAAATAACGACGCTTTGCAGGTCTTAAGCGAAATTTTAATTTTTACTCTACTTACATGCAGAAAAGTACCGTCAAGGGTACCCGGGTGCGCACAGAAGGGTTAAAAAGGGGAAAAGAGAGGAATAGGGGAAAGAGTGTAAATTCTCTAATAATTATTCCAGAATTAGTTTAAATGTTGTAAAAATTAATTGAAGTGCGAACTGAATTAATAGAACCCAATAAGAAAATCTAACTATTTTTGGATAGTTCATTCTTTATCGTTGAAAAGTCTACCATTAAATTTTTCGTTAAGAATTCACCTTTTTCATTTAAAAATTTCATTATTTGTTTCAAAGTTGAATTATTTCATTGAAAATTCAACAATTTTGTATAAAAAGTCATAATTCTTGGTGGAAAATTCTACTGCGTTGTTAAAAACTTTTTTTTGTCTGATTTCAAGAATTTGATTGAAATTTTGTTTCTTCATTATAACATAGTTTATTATTTAAAATCTATTGAAAATCTCTTTCTGTAAATGTTAAATCTTTTTTGGTTAAAGATGCAAATGTCTAGTTAAAGATTAATCGGTTTCGGCTGAAAATCAACTTTTTTGTTGAAAATTCACGTTTTTAGGGTGAAAATTCAACTGTTTTGTAGAAAATTCATCTTTTTTTGGTTAAAACCGTTTTAAATTTTTATGAAAATATTTTTCATTGAAAAATCAACTCCTCGGTTGAAAGTTGAACTAATTTCATAAAAGTTCATTCTTTTTATTGAGGATTCATGACACAGGCCGACAAAATTTGTACCCAAAGACCGGACTATCTGACCCCGAAGGATTTTTTTCTCCGAGATATCGCACATTATGCATTTCAGTTCCACAATAAAAAAAACTAGTAAAGAAGGCGAAGAGAAACTAAAGAAGGCGAAGAGAAACTGAAATGGTCAGTTAGGTTATTTTAGGAAACCAAAATCCTTCTGGGTAAAAAATAATTTTGTTGAAAAATCTGTTTTAGTTGAGGATTCAAGAATTTTGTTAAAAAATTGCCTTTTTTGGTTATATTCAATTCTTGTTTATTTAAAATTGAAATATTTTTTGTTCAAAAATCAAATATTACATTTTTTGGCGAAAATTAGTATCTTCAGGTAGGAAATGCAACTGAAAATGTAACTGCTTGAAAAATCCACAATTTGGTAGAAAATTCAATTGTTTTATGAAAAATTTATGTAATTTATTGAGAATTCATCTTTTTGTTTGAAAATTCAACTGCTTTGTTAAAAGCTCATCTTTTTGGCTTGAAAATTCCAAATTGTGGACGGACCTTAATCCGGTTTTGAGACAATTTGTAGCAAATTAGCGAAGAAGGTGAAAAATATTTTTTAAGTAAAAGTAAAGAAATAGTGACATTAGCGTACAGTTATCAGATAATAGTGTCTTTAGTGTCACTTTTTCGAAATAGTAGAAAAATAGTGTCATCGGTGAAAAAAAGTAAGAAATAGAGTGAATAGTGTGGTAAGTCCGAGGCCTGAAATTATTTAAATTATACAGAGATCGCAATAATTTATTTGCAATATGAGGGAGCTGAAGATACATGCTCTGCTCATGTTTACCAATCGCCAATCGCGACGGACTCCCTTTATGAGTCTCATCAAGAAGAGAATTGATACCGGAATCATACGGGAGATGAAACGGATGAATACAAATCAACGTAATGCGCAATAGGGGAGTGCAAATGAAAAAGAGGTCGGGAAAGCGTTCTGCGAGTGCATACCCACGTGTCGTGTCGTATCTAGAACACGAGCACGTGCCGAATTCTCGCTCATCCGGACAAGCGAGGTAATCCATTTCAAATGCGTTTGCTTAACTCCTTTTCAAACGATCAAAAGCTTCACAGAAAACCTGATCCTTTACAAAATAAAACGAAATATTTATAGAGAAAACCTAGAAAAATGTGAATTGAAGAATGTATTTTCTATCCGAACTTGTGTAACAGACAATGCTCATTTTTTATCGATTTGATACTTCACACAGTCCTCAAAGTCTGAATATAAAAGTGTATGGTCCTAAATCAGAGTGCATGGAGAAAAACGGATACTCAAACTTAGAGTGTCAAAATTTAGATGGTCAGTTTGATCTTCTAGATCTAGATAAGTCAGGCAGACCATACTTTTGTAGCCTTTTTGAATGTGCATTATCCACATATGATATAGAATCACTATCAGGATAGTCAAATCGACACTCCGTCTCAGACATCTTACTCTTAAAAAATAATAAAGATGCCTTCAGACTTGATGGATTTTATATCAGTTTTCATGTTTCATTTATTAATTTAAATTTCCGTTTCTCGTCTCTCTTACTCTCATAAATATATATGTAGGTAGGAGAAGGACCGGAGATAATAAAATTGACCCTTTGATATGATTAAGTGAACACTCCGAGATAATCAGGTTGAAATTCCTGGGATAATCAAGCTAAACGTCAAATTTTGACACTCCACGGATGGTAAGCTACACAATCTAGGTGGGCCTATCCCGTAGTTAAAGCTCAAATATTATCAACCTGACACTATGTTCAGACTGACAGCCATTTTTCTCCGTGTGTGCAATGGAAAATTAATTCTATTTTTTTTTGTAGGCAAAATTTCCAGTTTTCTAATCTAATATTATAACGGTATTTGAAATAAACTTTACTGTTTATTTAAAAGGTTATTCTTCAGTTTATAAATTACCAAAAATCCTATTTATCGCCGGCTTCACAGTCTTATCCCTATTTCCCTTTTTTTCGTTTTTCCACTCAAATGCGAACTGAATTAATAGACCCCAATAAGAAAATCTAACTATTTTTGGTTGAAAGTTCATTCGTTTCGGTTGAAAAGTTAACTATTAAACTTTTGTTTAGGAATTCATCTTTTTCGTTTGAAATTGAACTATTTTTTTGAAAATTCAACAATTTTATTTGTAAGTCATACTTCATGGTTGAAAAATCAACTGTTTTGTTGAAAATTCGTTTTTTTGGCTTGAAAATTTAACAATTTGATTGAATTTTATGTTCTCTCCTGACTAACAAATTTTTTTTTGACACTCTTCTTTGCAGATTGAAAATTCATCTCTTTCTGTTGAAATTTTACCTTTTCTGGTTAGAAATCCAACTGTCTGGTTAAAAATTATTCTGCTTGGGGTTTTCTTTTTGGAAATTGATGTATTTTCTTGATAATTTGTCTTGTTTAGTAGAAAATCAATTTTTGGTTAAAACTGCAACTTTTTGGTTGATAATTGATCTGTTTTAGTTCAGGATTCAAGCATTTTAATGAAAATTCGTTTTTTTATATACAATTTAAGTATTTGGTACGAAATTAAACTCTTTGTATGCATTTTTTTATTGGAAATTAATTTTCATGAATGAATATTTTACTACTCTATTTTTTGTTAAAAATTAAACTATTTAGTTACAAACTCCTAGAAAGTTAAATTTTCAAGCAAAAAAAAAGACGAATTTTCTATATAGCATTTGAATTTTCAACAAAAAGGTTCATTTCCAAAAAAAGTTTGATTTTCTTATTGGGATCTACTAATTCAGTTTAAATGTAAGCGAAAAAAGCAAAGGGAGAATTTGCTTTAAAAAAGTATAATTTTCTTTTAATGGGTAAAGAGGGGAAGGATGTCAGGTCTGTAATTATCGTACTAAATCTTTAATGAGAAATTATACATAATCTAAGAAATAAAAGATTGCTATTTTGCATCTCAGAGGCCTTGACCCATCAAATATAGTAATGACTACAACCATCTCACAATCAGTAAATCAATTCTGCTTACTATTTAAGCTGAATTTGAAGTTACGTTTATCCAATCAAATAGTTTTCTTGGAAGTTTAAGTGGCATTTAAATATGAAACGATCTTCTAAGTGATAATGACAAGATGACAATAACGCCTTTATGCTTTAATCTTTAGAAAGAAATTTCTCAATTTTTGGATACCTAATGTATGTTCACTTTGCAAATTTACGATCCGAAATAAATCAAGAAACGTGACCCAAATCCCCGAAGACACCGTGAATATTTATATACTTAAAAATACATACAAATCATATCTGATATTATTGTCACTTCCTTTTCTCATTGCTAGAACAGAGCTCACTCAGAAAAAAGTTTTCTTGAAACAAAAGCATCGTTCTTTTAGCTGTTTTGTTTTGAAACATGTGTAAATATTGTTTTAACAAACAAAATTATTTGGTTAAAAGACTTGGCGAAGTTTGCCGCAAATGGTAACATGTTGACTGCAAAAAGATTCTATTCTATAAGACAAATGAAAGTCCTCTTAGCCTGACATTTAAGAGGAAATTTCATTTGTATCAAGAAACATTTCAGTTTTTGAAAATTTGGAACTAGTATTACTTTTTCGCTCAGTAAGTATTAAACTTTGTTTCTAAATAAATTTTTCCCTGAAACAGAGTGTCTAATCAAATCCTGAAAAAAATTTCCCCGACAATTCCAGGTTTGTCAACTTTTTTCCAGGTATAATTTTTCATAGCAAGGAGCCATTCAATATTTCGCACATTTAAAAACAATCGACTAGGAATATGTATACAGATTCGCGAGTTTATTATAAAAATGTTTTTTTTTTTTTAAATTTTTTTTCATTATTGTGCAACCAAAGAGATAAATTTTCAATTTAAATGATGAAACTTCGGCCAAGAAAATTAATTTTGAACAAAAAAGTTTAACTTTCAAACAACTAATTAAATTTTCATCCAAAGAAGGATGAGCAAAAAATGTAGTAGTTGATATTTCAGCCAAAAAAAGATTTAATTTTTTAATCAAAAACAGTTTAATTCAACCAAGAAAGAAGACTTCTCAATATTCGTGGAATTTTCAACTAAGAAAGATTTTTCAGTCAAGAGAGAGAAATAATTGCATGCAAACTGTTGGTTTTCCAAGCAAAAAGAGGAATATTCATTTTATGCTACAATTTAAAAAAAATTAAGCATACTCTCGAAACAATTCTCTGACTTTAAAAAAAAATTCCCTGAAATTTCCAGGTCTTTTCAGGTATATAAAAAATCCTTCACAATTCCAGGTTTTCCAGGCAGGGTAGACGCCCTGTATAAATATTTAAATTAAAAATATTTTGTGCAAATATGAAATGAATTAATTAAATTAAAATTCGAAGAAAAGATGAATTTTTGAATCTCATATTACGCAATGTCCAAAAACAAGTTTCCAAATCAGCTCAAACACGTTCATAATGATATTAAAATTTGGGTTAATATGTTCTTGATCACGCATTATTTTTTACTGATAAACTCATTTTGACATTTAACAACATTTTAATAGAGAATAACACGGTTAAACTTTGAAGCTCATTTTCTCAGTTCGACGGTTGATGCACGTGGCTTGGTATAAATTTAGGTCGACAATTTCTCTGACTTTTAGTGAACATTTTCTTCCAAAAATTAATGTAAGATATATCGATTTAAACATATCTGGTACTTATAACGTCTAATTTTTTGTATGTTTTATTTAGTTTTTAGTATTTTTTCTCTGATAACAAAAATTTGTTTAGGTTTCCAAATATTTGGGGTTGATAACCACTGCTTCGGAACACTATACTTCTGGACTAGAAAGGAAGAGGGCCATCAAAAATCCAGCCTAGATCCCTCGCGAGAAGCGTCGAAGCTGCGTTGATTTTTGCCGCCGGAAGCGAGGATTTATATTTTTTACTTTCATTTACATTTCAAGAAATCCTTTCTCGCTTTCAACCTTACACAAGATGGAGAAAATAAAATAAAACTTTTAGATATTACAAGCAGAACCCAAATATTTCAAACCGCAGAAGAAAATAAATTATAGTCCAAAGAGGAAAATGTTGAAAAAAAGCCACGAAACTAAAATATATTTGAATAAAGTTATTTTTATTTTTAAACCACCAACTGTACCGCGGCATATTCAAGTTTTTGGTTATCAAGAAATATAGAGAAATGATGGAGATTGGAAACGAAGTTTTTAAAATATATAAAAATTTTGAAAAAAACTTCTGCGAATAATTTCACTTTTTTTATTGGATTAGGCCTTTATATCTTTAAAATTCAGTTCAGTAGTTCAATTACAGGGAAAAAGGGTGATTAAAAGGGGATTTGATTTATTATTCAAAACTTTGTAAATATCATATGAGTTTTGATTCCCTATTTTCTATAACTAACATAAGTATTAAAAATAAATCAAAATTCCTATCTATTTATCACAGGCTTCACAATCTTTCCCCTATTCCCCTTTGTATCGTTTTTCATTTGTTGCTTTGAATTAATTTATTTATTTTTAGTTAACTTTGTAGTTGAAAATTCATAATTCCGGGTAGAAAATTCAACTCCTTTGTAGAAAATTCGTCTTTCTGGCTTGAAAGTTCAACAATTTGGTCTAAATTTTCTGTCGTTCTTTACTGTCAATGCTTTTTTTTTAATTGAACTTTTTTGTTAAAAATTCGTCTTTTTTATTTGAAAATTTATCTCTTTTGGTAATAAAGTTCCTGATGGAAAATAAAAATCTGTTTTGGTTGAAATATCCACTATTAAATTTTTGGTTAAGAATTCATTTTTTTCAGTTGAAAATTCAACTACTTGGATAAAAATTAAAGTACTTTATCAAAAATTGATTTTTTTGGTTGAAGTGTCATTATTTTAGTTGAAAGTTTATCTCTTTAGATGAAAAGTCAACTATTTTGTTACAAAGTCATTCTGTTTGGTTAATAATACAACTGTTTTCGTGAAAATTCGTCTTTTTGGGTTGGAAATTCCACTATTTTGGTAGAATATTAAACTGTTTGGTTGAAAATTAACTTTTCTGCTGAAAATTCATATTTTCGATTTGAAAATTAAACTGTTCATAAGAAATGCGTCTTTTGGCTACAAAATTTCACAAGTTGGTAGAAAACACAACTACATATTTGGATAAAAATTCAAATACTTGGTTAAACATGAAGTTTCTGGTTGAAAATTCGTTTTCATTTGGGTTGAAAATTTAACTTTTAAAATACATACATAAAAATAAATACATTTTTACGAACTGTCTACCGATACGGAATTTTACGTAAAATGTGGCTAATACTAGTCAGTGCCTGATTTTTAATTCTGCTACATAATATCTTTGTAACATTACAATATTTTATGTGAGAAAAAACGTTTTTTCCAGTTATTAAAAACATTTGCTAATTAAATTAAATATTCTGAAATTCAGAGAAATTGCACAACTTTATGTTAGTAAAGATAAAAGTAATTTTTCTTACTCTGATGTGTGACTCCTTAATTAATACAATGGGATGTTTACTATTATACACGCACATCTACAATTGCGCCTTACAAGTGTTGTTATTTTTAATCTTAATTAGAATCTAGGAAAAATCATCAGTGGTTCTTGTCCTTATCTACAAGAAGATATATAAAAGAGCAATTCACGCCTTAAAAAATTTGTATTTAATGTTTCTTTGTACTCGATCGAGGATTTTTAATGGCTTTGTATCAGAATGTAGTTCAATCTAAATTCAGGAAATTCTTTTGTAATGCATCACTATCATTCAGGAATTTTTTTATAGAGTACATATATTTAATTGCATTAAATATTTATTTAGAGTATATTCTTTGAGAGCATTAATATAAACACTCTTTCTTTACTATAGCTAATATATTATTTGCCAAAAGAGCAAGTTAGAAATTATTATAAGAGAACTTTATTTACTCAAGAAACGCCCCTCAAGAATGAATCACTTCTGAGTGATAATACATGTAGTTTTGCTTCAATGCGATATGCTTTTAGCGGTAAAGTTCTTAACCCCTTTTTAGTGCAGAATATCTATGTTCGTATACATAATGTTGATTTTTATTTATCTGTGTTAAAAAGATCTTTACTTTCGATCAACAATTTATTATCAACAAACATTCTAGGCCATTCTTTCAAGATATAAATTTCTCATTAGCTCTTTCATAATCACCTAATTAAAAATATAAAGGCTGACGAACATTTGGTCCTTGAACTAATTTGATTTAGATCTGCAAGTCCAAGTAATGTTAAAAACATTCCCCATTGCGTCGTTCATAATATTTCATTAATATAATCTTTAGCAAAATGTTTAAATTCATAAAAAGGATTCTCAAAGAAAAGAACATTTATTTGTCGAAATATACTGCATAAAAAAGTTCTGTTTGGTGATTTTAAAACAAAATCTAGAAAATTTAATCCAGATTTTTTATCTGATCAAATTGTTGGCGCAATTAATTCTGATTTACAAAATGCGATTTACTGCCATCGTAAACTATAATAAAAATGTTAATTAGTTAAAGTAAACATTTCGCAAAAGATATCCGTAAATCTTAATTCATGACAATGATTATTATATGATTATGATTATTTAGATAAGGTTTTTTACAAGTTTAGCTAAAATCAGTTAAATTTTCTTTCTCGCTGTATGTTGGAAGCTGCTAAATCAAATAAAGTATTGTTATATTTTTAAATATTTGCAAAGACATAATTTTATAATATACGTTATTTGTTTTGAAAATTAAAATTTTAGAGCTTGAGCAAAAAATTTCCATTGATTTAAACAATTTCAAAATCTAAGGAAGTTTTGCTTTATATTATAATAAAAAAATTCATATGCTACGAAAGGATTTATTTTAATCACAAACTTTTTATTTAAATATGTATTTGGTAATAATTTATGGTTTGAATCAATATCAGCATGAGAGCAGAGCACTTTTTGGGAGAGGCGGTAAGACCATTTCTCTACTGGCTCTCTGTAACTACTCTTTCTACTTAAGTAGAGAAAGAAGGTTTTCCCGTCTGAACATAAAGGAATTTTCCACTTGACACTAACAGGAGTACATAATATCTCGATTTACATACTACTGATGATAATATAGCCTAATGTAATGAAAAATATAAGCAAAATAATGTTTTCTGCCGCATATAATTTACTTTGAATGAAATCCAGACCAAAACCGACCTCATGGAAATAAAAGAATATTAAGTAGTTCAAATCTACTGATAAACTCAAACTGGATCATTAACGATAAAAAAATGATAACTTTTGAAACAAAATTAAAAGTATCTCTCTAAATCTGAATTAGTGAAAAGTATGCTACTGATGTTTTTCCACGATTTAGTGAATTGTTACTGATTCATCAGTCTAATTTCTTACTAATTTGACTAATTATCAATAAAACTTACGTACTCCAAGCTATTCTAATCAGTGAATATACAGTAAATATTCATTCACTTTATTTACCGAAAATTTAGCGAAAAACGTCTGAATTAGGCTAATTAATTTTCAAATTCGACAGATTCATTTTGTGGTTGAATTTTGAATACTTCATTTGATAATCGAATTTACTGTGAATTAGTCTTTCTCTATTTAACTGTCAAATTTATACTAAATTAAATCACTTGGCACAATTGAGTTTTTACTTTTCTACTCATTTTTAGATTTCGAGAATAAAATTAAATGAAACGTGCTTGAATGTGGGATTTTCTGGTTAATTATGGTTCCCCGAAACCCCATAAAGTTTTTAGACTAAATTTAAAATTATCGCCTTAGCCTTTTTTAAAAAAGAAAATGTTTGAAAAACAAAAATTATGATTTGTAGAATTTGCATACAAGTTTATGAGAAATGTTGCTTTAAAGTTTTTTTTATTTAACGTAACTTTATAGTTGTGTACATTCTAAAGTATTACAGAGACCATCATTTAAATATTTTTTTTAATAATAAAAACTTGAAAAATACCTTCTAAGTTTTTATGTTATTTCAGTACATCGCTTAAAGTTAGCTTAAATCCGCAAATTCTTTTTTGGCAACTAAGAACCTGTATAAAATAAAAAATGAGCAGGTATATAGATAAACTAGATTTTTAAAGTATTTTCAAAGTTTTTTTCTTCTAGATTTTTCATTGATTTTATAAACCATTATAAAAGTTAAATGAATTTTGAGACTGACTGATCCGTAGCATGAACTTTTTTGCATATTCGACATCTCAAATTTTTTGAACACAAAAATGAAGTTTTTCAAAAACTGATCAGGCGATGATTTCAAATTTTCTTCGAGAACTTTAATCCATAATCAATACAGCGTATCGAAAAAAGTACCTCATTCGCAGTTCTAATACGGATGAAAACTTTCTTTTATAAGTCAAAAACACCCCCTAAAGATTTATTTAAAAAAAAGTTCTTTAGTAATCCGTTGAAATCTTTTAACCATCATACATATCCTGGATACCTTTTTATAATCTTAAGAAATCCTTTGAAAATCCTTAAAAACTTTGAAATCTTTGACAAGCCTTGACATTTTTTGAAATTTTGATTTTAGAGTTGGCGAATACAGGCTTCGGACTCACTTTAGGTATCGAAAATAGTATAGTCTCGTAAATTACAAAAAAAAAAAAAAAAAAAAAAAATCCGACTGACAATTAAATTTGGTGTCAAAAATTCAAATTTTCGTGATTAAAATTCAACTGTTTTACAGACAATTCGTAGTTTCGACTCGAAAATTTATGTACTTTCTTGAAAAATCGTATTTTTTTGGTAGAAGATCAATTTTTTAGTAAAAAAACAAATATTTTTTGAAAATTCATAATTTTAGTTGAAAATTCCTTGTATTTTTTGTTTATTAAAAAGTTTCTTTTAAAGCATTTTTTGTTAAAAATTTTCTTTTGAAGTATTTTTTGTTAAGAAGTATTTTTTGTTAAGAAGTATTTTTTTTTGTTTTACTAGAAATTAAATTATTTTGTTGAAAATTCAGCTGATCATTTGTAAATAAACTCTATTGTTTTTAGTTCACATTCTTATTTTTATTGAAAATTCAACAATTTGGTGAACAATTAAACTGTTTTGTAAAAATTTTTTTTTTAATTGAAAGTAAGCTCTCAAATGAAAATGTATTTACTCAATTTTTCGTTAAGAATGATATTTTTTGATTTTACAATTGAATTTTTAGTTAAAAAATATTAGAAATGAAAATATATGAAATAAAAATTAATCAAATAAAATTTAGACTAACAACACATCCATTTTTCAAACTATTTAGTTGAAAATGCATGTAGTTCGTTAAAAATCGTCTTTTTGGTATAAAATTAATCTTCTTGGTTGAAAATAAAACTATTTGATTAAAAATTTACGAATTTTGTTGAAAATTATTATTTTCTGGTAGATCATGAATCTTCTTGGTTGAAAATTTAACTATTTGGTTGAATATTGAACTGTTTTGTTGAAAGCTCATGTTTTTGGCTTGAAAATTCAACATTTCTCATGATTTTTTTTCTCCTTATTGACTGAGAAATCTTTCTTGGAAAAAAATTCCTCTTTTTGATGTGAAAATAGTGTATTTGGTGTCATTTTGTTTCGCAATAGTAGCAAAATAGTGGCATAGCTTAAAAAGTGTCAATAGTGTGGTAATCCCGAGGCCTGCGAATATTTTATTTTATAGCCAATCTAGCGAAGAAGTTTGAGAATTTCTTTTAAAGAAAAGGTTAAACAAATAGTTTCATGAGTGAACAATTTGAGAAAATAGTATTTTTAGTCTGATTTTTTTCAAAACAGTAGCAAAATAGTTGAATTGTTAAGAAAAAGTGTCAATAGTGTCATGAGTCCGAGGCCTGAACATTGTGACACTAAACTAGTTAGAATCTTGTCTAAATGAGTTGATTCTTCGAGCAAGCTAGGGCCTATCTCCTGAGTGAAATATCGCTAATTCATTTTTAGAGAGTAATGAGGAGAGATTTTGGAACTTTCACTCGTGACTATGATTATAAGGCAGGCCGGCAGGCAGGCGATGAGTGTAAATTGTGAACGAGGAAAAGCAAGCACCTTGCATCACAATCCCGGTATACAACACGCGGCCGTCACCTAGTTGCCGTAAAGCCTCCTCTCTTTTCGTTCGTATCGGTGTTCCACCTCTCTCTCTCTCTCTCAGTGCGCCCGCCGCCCCCGCCTCTTGCCGCCTGCTACACTCGTCATTGGCTCACTCTCCGCTCCACGGCATCGCGGGACAAGTTCCACGGCAACGCGGGACAAGCGCAGACAAACTTCGTCGTCACGAGAACAACCTAGCAACGAGAACGACAACGAGCATGACGCACTTTTTCATCATCATCATCATCATCATCATCATCGTGGCTCGCTCACTTTTCACCAAACTTTTTCAACTTGAACTTTATTTCCTCAGCAAACTTGACTGACCATTTATATCCATCGTCAGAGAAGCCCCAACAACAACACTTCACACACTTCTCTAGGTTTCACTGAAAATCAATTCAACTCGAGAAAGCCTTAGAGCAAACAACTGAAATTCACTGACACATGGATGCACTACTTTTGAGGGGACAAGAAGGACCAAAAGTAGCGGTAAATCCGATTTTCTTTTGGGATGACGGTGGCGGTCGATTCGATTTCCGGAGCAACGTGGCCCTCACCGCGGTTCGCGGTTCGAGTGTTGCTTGATACTTACATCATGGTTGGTCCGACTTGTATGCGGGACCTGTACCCGCGTGTAATATAGGTCAGTGGGCCAGGGCGATCATGGCAACGCGGACATGCGCGCCGCCGTGGTGGCCCACCGAGGTTTGCGAACCGACAACCAGAGACTTTCCTCCACCGTCCACCACACACCTTTCCCAACCGACTACACCTACATACTGACTAGTGACTAGCTTGCCTGCTGCCTGCTTGCCTACTTGCAATACCACTCTACCATACCACTCTACCAGCAAACAGAATGGCCTATCGGATCTCGACAGTCATCACAGGTGCACGGACTCATGTGCGAGTGCGCTTCACTGCGTGATATGCTATACTGTCCTATGCTATGCTATACTATCCTCTGCTATACTAATCTATGCTATACCATGCTGCGCTATCTTATTATGCTATCCTATGCTCAAACTTCACAGCCCAAAATGCTCTCAAAACAGGAAAAATACCGCTGCGAAGTACTATGGATGTGTTCATCATAGGTGTATTTATTTGCGCTCAGTTTCATGAGTCTTTTGCCTCCTCATAAAGGGAGTTTCTCTAAAAAAAAGAAAAAAGTGGGTAATTCAAATATTTTTCAAGCTTATGTTTCTGTCTTACCGAAAATCTTATTTTAAGATAATCAGAGAGCCCATCAAAAAGTACATCGAGATGTTCTGTCACCACGAAAAATTTTTTAATTTACGACCGTGTTATATTCTAAATTTTATTACAAAAGTTTTCTTCATAGAAATAATGTAATTTTTTTAACTTTCGAAGTCGCTTTTGATTAATCGATAATGTTCATCAAAAATTCGTCAATAGATCAATCCACGCGTCTCTGAGACGCAAACCATTACATCAAATGCAGTACTGTTATATTCCCAATATCAAACAAAAATCCTCGTATAAACAAAAGTTTTTTTTTTTATTTTAAGTCTCGAAAACGAGATCAAATCTACCATATACATTACTGCTGTATTCCCAATACTTAAAAAATATTCCTCATATCAAGACGATAAACTATATATTTTTGAATTTATAAATCGATATTGCTAGATTATAAGAGGTCATAAAAGATACTTCAATAGATCATTCGACGTGTCTCGAAGACGCAAAAAACGTATCAGATACAGTACTGTATTATTTCTTATATATATTTTTATTCATCAAGTTTTTCTCACGATCCATGCGTCTCGAAGATGCGAACAATTACACTAGATATCGTATTGTTGACTGCATCGTTGAAAATTTAGGTAATCTGTTGAAAATTCATCTTCTTCGATAGAAAACGATTTTTTTTGTTCTGTTATAAATGCATCTATTTTGTATTTTCTTGTTAAATATTAAAACTACAGTAAAGTACAACAATATATAACAAAATTCACAACAAATTACAAAAATGTACAAAATTTGTTTGAATGAAAGACAAAATCTTCCTTTCATGTAATTTTTGTCGTAATTTAATGTAGTTCGTTGTAGTTTCTTGTAACAAATTTGCAGTTTTTTTAAACAGTTTTGAAAAAGTTTTTCCACTAGGGATTCAAAGGAAAGTTTTGAGTTGAATTAAGAAATATAAGTTTTGAGAAATGTTTAATAACAATAAAAAAACTAACAAATTAGCCTTTTGCAGGGTCGCAAATGTTGATTTATATTTTTCACGGAATCCAATAGGAAGAAAAATATTTTAAAAATGTTATTCCGAATTTCGAGACCAGACACTTCGTTTAATATTCGAAAAAATGCTGAACTTCCTCTAAACACTCGGTAGTCGGATTTCCTTTCACCAATTACTTATCTTGAATGTCAGAAAACATCAGAAAAAGTTTCATATCGAAAGACCGCATTTTGTCCACCCACCCACTCACTCTGAAATGTACACTGAGAGGCCCAAGTTTTCAACACATTTCATAACTGTGCTTGAATTTTCCATAAAATGCGTTTCAGTTTTGAAATTAATGTGTCACGGAAATAACTTTTTCAATCGAAAATTGTGACACTCTAAAAAAAAAGATAATGAAAAAAGTCCTGAACATTTCCCGGTTTGTGAAAATATTTCCCGGACAAGAAAATTAAAAAGTTTAAAGTTCAAACTGTTGAAGCTGATGATTTTTTTCTTTAGAATAAATGAATAGTAATTTAAGACAAAAAAAATGATTTTTTTACGAATTAGTTGAATGTTAAAAAAATTAATTGTAAACCAAGCAGTTGCATTCACCACGAAATAATTGAAGTCCAATAATAAGAGATGAATTTAAACAAACTGGTTGAATTTCTAACCAAATAGTTGAATATTCTAACAAAAACGACTACCTGTTAACAAAACAATTGAATTTTCTAAGAAAAAGTTGAATTTTCGAGGAAAAAAAATTAACCAAAAAGTGCTTTCTAAACCAAGAAAAATGAATTGTCAACCAAAAGATCGATTTTCTACCATAAAAGGTTCATTTTCTCTTCAAACAGACGTATTTTCTACCAAACAATTGAATTTGCAACCAATAAGAATGATTTTTTAGCAAAATATTCGAATGTTACCAAAATAATTAAATTTGCAACAAAGTAATTAAAAATAATTAATTTCTAACCAATAATAGCTGGATTTTCTTATTGAGTTTTATTAATTCAATACACATTCAAGCCCAGAAACGCGAAAAAGCGGAAGTTTCTTGAACAAAATGAAGAAAACGGAGAAAGAGGGGAATAGGGAAACGTGCGTGCAGCCTGCAACTAAAATTTAAAATATTGGTTTTTCTTACTCGTTAAATATTTTTACAGATATTATTTGCCAATAAGGACTTTTTATTATAGGCTGCTGTTGAAATTAAAACTAAACATTATTTTATCAACTTTAAACTTTTTTATTATTAAAAATTAAACAAAATTCCCCGCCCACGTAAGAATTTCCGATAATTTCTCGATTTTTCCCCAGTCTTAAGAAATTTCTGGTTTTTGATTCAAGAAAATGTCTTTGGTTCAAACAAATGATTTTTGTTGCAATTACAATTTTTCTTCGATTAAAATGATTTTCTTTATTTTTAGTTGAATAACAAAAAAGTATGTTAAAGAAACGGTTTCTTTAATTCAAGACAAAGATTTTTTTCTGAGTGACAGTTTAATGCGAACTCTTAAATAATTTTAATCTTATTCTAAAATACGATATCTAAATAGGTAAAATTTATCAAATAAATCATGCACACGAAAAATGTGTAGAACCACAAGGTGCTATCTAGTGACGCATTTCGAGATTAACATCATGCAAATAAAAAAAGATGACAATCAGCGTAAAATTCACGACTCCCAACGTTAAAATTATTTAAGGTATTTCAACGTATTGTAAACATTTTAACCTATTTTTCATACATGGCAATTGAAGAGGAACCCAACGTCAAACTCATTGAGAGTCGGAAATATAAATTTTAAAATAAGGTGCTTCTCATTATGGGCTCATTAGTATAGCAGACTTCTCAAACAAAAAAGATGAATTCTCAACGGAAAATATAATAGATGTTTCAAACAAACACATTTTTGATTTTTAATCAGAGAGAAAGAAAGATGAATTCTCAACAAGAAAGTTAATTTTTGTTCAAGATGAATTTTCAACCAAATAGTTGAATTTTCAACCAAAATTGGTAATTTTTCAACCAAAAATGGAATAGTAATATTTTCAGTTAAAAAAATTAATTGTCAATAAAAAAAACAAACTTTCCACCACTTAAATTCAAACAAAAAAAGACGACTTATTAACAAAATAGTTGAATCTTCAAACAAAAGGTGAACTTAAAAAAAGGGATTAATTTTCTTCCCAAAAATAGGTATTTTTACCCAAATGAATGCATTTTCTACAAAACAGTTGAATTCTCAATCTGAAAATCTTAATTTTCAACAAAAAAGTTAAATCACCAAGAATGTTAAGTTTCTGTCAAAAATCGAAATTTCAACAAATTCCAAGAATTTTCAACCGAACAGTTGCATTTTTACAAAAAAAAATGTTACGAAGAGATTAATTTTCAAACAAGAATTACGTATTGTCTAGAAAACAAATGAATTTTCAACGCGAAAATACAAATTTTTAACAAAGGATTTCATTTTAATCCACGAAGTTTAATTTTCTACCAAATTGTTAAATACAAGCCAGAAGGACGAATTTTTCAACAAAATACATGAATTTTTAACCAAGAAAATTAATTTTATACCAAAAAGACGAATTTTCAACAAAATACTTGAATTTTCAATTAAAAATATAAATTCTATAAAAAAATGGAATAGTTCAATTAAAAGTACAAAAAATTAATTCTCAACCATCGATATCAAATTTTCAACAAACTAGTTCAATTTTCAACTAAAGAAATGAATTTTAAATCTTTAAAAAAATGTAATAAATTGATATTTTAACAAAAAAGAGTTTAATTTAAATGAAAAAAACAATTAAATTGTCAGCGATGAAGATGATAAGTTTCTACCAAAAAAGGCGGATTTTCAACCAAATGCATTTTTAACCAAAGAGTTGAATTTTTAAATAAAAAAAGATCATTTTTCAACCAGAAATGTAACAGTGACATTAGCATATATGATTTGAAAAATAGGTATTTGTCATTCTATTGACTTATAAAGTCATTCATAAAATATATAATGGTTTTAGAGTGGGAGTGAGACAATTCATAACGGATATGAACATACACGAAATTCAAAGTTTCAACATTATGTATAAAATATTCATAGACAAGTTGCTCACGTGCTTTCCCCATGGAATATGAAAAGGTAAAAGTAGTGAAGAAAGTATGAAGTGAAGTAACTTTAAAAAATAAGTTTTTTTAAGTTTCAAAATTAATCTGAATTAGTTTCTATACTCTATAGGGATTAGTATACTAATTAATCTGCTAACATTAAATATATAAATAATTTGAAAATTCATTCTCAACCAAATTTTTAAATATTAAGTTGTAACAAATTTTGAAAAAATAAATAAGATTTAATAATCTCGAATTGAAAGCGTTGGAAATAAAAAAAATATATGATTCTGAATTAAAAACGATCAGATGTAAGTAAAAATGTATGTTTACATTAACAAAGGATTTACTTGTTTAAAAAATGTTTTTTAAAAAAGGCGCAACTAGATATTTTGGAGAAGAATCCGAAGATGTTTTTGGTTTTTCGATCGGAGGCTTAATTTTTTTATAAGAATTGCAAAACATTCAAAAATAGTGTAACTGTTTATCAAATAATTTTTGAAGAAATCACACCTACATACTTCGGAGACGAACCCAATGGTGTTTTTCATTTTTGGATCGGACGCTTAGTTTGTTTCTAACAATTGCATAACTTTGAAAAATAATGTACTTGTTTTAAAAATGGTTCAAAAAGGCGCACCTAGATATTTGGAAGACAAATCTAAAGGTGTTTATGGTTTTTTTTATCTGACGATTACTTTGTTATAATTAATTACGAAAGTTTGAAATCCATGTATGTGACAAACTTCAGTGTCTTAAAAAAGTAACAGGTTCCCGCACTCATTCAAATCGTTAGAACGTAACTCAACCACTTCCTACCAATCTGTATTTGTGAAACTAGCAGAAAAGTACTAGAATAATTATTAAAACTTCAAAAAGCAATAGAAATAAAAATGTCCAGGCTTATCTTCAAAATTCCAGGACTTTTCTAGGTTTTTCACGTTCTGTAGCAACCCTGAATAAACTACTATGAACGCATTTGCTTCTTTATTTGAACACTCCAAACGTTTGTATTCCGACTCTTAATTTGAAAGTTAATTCCTGATAGCGCGTCTTATTTTAAAACGGAAGTCGAGCTGAAAATAAACCCACGCTTTTTTCTTATGCACAGTTCCATCACGAGTGATTACATCAGTATCGAAATTTCAGTAACATAATTTATTTATAAAAAATAAAAAATACACAAGATCTTCCCTTATTTATAGTTGGATACATATTTTAGGACAAATTTGATCGAAAGGAATAAATAAACAAGTAATATAAATTTCTTTCAAGAGCATATTCTCAATACCAAGTCTGAAACGCCCCCGCAATGTTTCTTTAAAACCAGCTTCCCGAGTCAAGTTCACACTTAAAATTAGATAGGTCTAGGGATATAAACAGTAACTTTGAAGAGGAAATTTTTTGAAGTGCTTAAAAAAATTGCAATATTTGTCGCCTAATTAAAAATCTGCTTAAGACTTGAATACCTGCTACTGTTGGTAACGAGCAGCGGGGGGGGGGGGGGGTCCAGTGGAAGTACTGTCACGAACTTAGAAAACATTTAGTAGGTTTCATGAAGATACATTTGAAATGAATTAATAGAACCCCATAAGAAAATCCACCCATTTTTAGTTGAAAATATTAATTAATTATTTGAAAGTACATGTTATAAACCAACCGAAACTTTGAAAAAACAAACTGTGTAACAAAACTAAATTGTTGAAAATGCAACTTCTTTGTTAGAGTCATTTTAAAAAAATGAAAATTCAAATACTTCATTTTTAAAAAATTAATCTGCTTGCTTAAATAATCATTTATTGGGTTGATTGTTGAACTTTTTTGTTCAAAATTCTTTGCTTTTTTTGTTCAAACTTTCATCATTTTAGTTGAATAGTTTCCCTTCCCTCCAAAATTAAACTATTTTGTTTAAAATTCTTTTTTTTTTGCAAACTCATAATTAGTTTTTTGAACCAAAAACGCAACTATTCTATTTTGGGTTGAAAATTTATATTTTCTAGATAAAAATTCATCTATCTTGTTCAAAATGCAATTGTTTTTCATTTCGAATAAAAATATTATTTGGTTAAAATATCAACTATTACATGTTTCGTCTAGATTCATCTTCTTGGTAGAAAAATCAAATACTTGGATTAAATCAAACTCCTTTTTAAAAAATTAATTTTATTTGCGGGTTAAAAATTCAATTTGCGGATTAAAAATTCGATTCAAAATTGAACTATTTTTACGAAAGTTTAAATATTTGGTAAAAAATTACCTTTTTTTGAAAAATCAAGTTTTTTGTAGATAATTCGTCTTTTTGACATCGAAATTCAACCATTTTCTTTCAAATTGTCTTTTTTGATAGTACATTTATCTTTTTGGTGGAAAATTCACCTTTTTCGTCGAAAAAGTTCAAATCTTAAATGTTAATGTTATTATAATTAACTAATTATAATATATAATATATATTTTATATATATTATTTTTTATTCTATTATTATTATTATTACTTTGTATATATTATATATAATATATAATACTTAATTAATTATAATTAATTATATAAGGCTAATGTTAAATGTTAAAGTTAAAAAGTTAAAATTTTGGGTAAAATTGTACCTTTTTGGTTGAAAATTTGACTATTTGGTTGTGAGTTGAATGACTTGGTTAAAGATTCGCTTTTTTTAAAGATTTACTTATTTGATTGTTAAGAACTCGTGTTCTTTTTGAATAAAAATTGATCTTTTTTAGTCGAAAATTCCCGTATTTTGTTGAACATTTATCTTTTTTGGTAGAAAATTCATCTATTTGGTTGGGGATTCAACTATTTCGTTCAAAATTTTTTTTTCGTGTAATTCAACTGCTTCAAAATTTATCGCATACGGTAGGAAAGTCATTTTTCTTGGTTGAAAATGAACTTTTTTGTTAAAAATTAAACACTTCGGATTGAAAATTCAACTGTCTTCGAAAAATTCGTCTTTTTGAGTTGACAGTTGCTGGACTCTTTTGTTTGCAATTTCAACTATTTGGTTTTTAACACAGCTCTTTAGTTAATATTAAATTTTTTGGTTTAAAAATCATCTTTTTGCATTGTAAATTCAACCCCTTTGGTACAAAGCCTTTTTCAGTGGAAAATTCAACTATTCTGTCGAAAATGCAATATATATTTCGACTTGAAATCCGAAGAAATTATATTGTTAAATATTGAATTCAATATGGTATTTACCTTATTTTTATGTAAAAGAGTTTATTCCCCTACTACTACCCCTATTTCTTCAATTTTGAGAGAATTTTGGACTAAGTTACTTTTTTGTGGAGAGGAGGAGGGTACTACAGCCGTCAATGAGAGGATTTGGGAGGGGATTAAAAAAGTCAAAAATTGGTAACGTAGTTTATGGACGGCCCCTTATTTCGTAATCATAATTTAAGTAACAAAACCGATTATTCAAAATCCTCTTTCACTGAGAGCTTTACTAATTTCAACTACAAATAGTTCACGCTTTTTCTCCCTCGTTCATCACCTTTATGACTGGGTAAAAGAAACAGGGATCGTTTGCAACGCTGTGGTGCATCGCTACCACCACAAAATTTCAATCTTGATGATGTGGTTTCCTGCTGCAATCTCGAGAAAAAAAAATACTCCAGTACTTTTTTCACAAGTAGTGATTAAAGCGAGTCCTAATTAAAACTGCGCATAAGTCTGTTCAAAAAAAACGTGAGACGAAACGTGTAATTGACAAAATGAATATACATAAGATACAATTATAAAAAAATGGAACTTTAATATACAAATAAATACAACTTTAATTAACTTATTTCAGATAAAAATGTCGAAAATAGGACCATTTCAAGACGTTAAAAATTGGACAGTTTCAGATAAGTATTTTGAACATTGAATCATTTAAAATTCAAAAGAATTGAAATAGTATTACTTCTAACTAAAAGCGTTCAATTCAGATAATTTAAAATTGAAAACTATCAAGTTTGCATAATTTTCAATTCAAATGGGTTGATGTTCAACAATTTGAAAATAAAAACTAAATGGAATCTTTTAGAGTAAAAGCTTCTGAAATTCTAGGATTAAAAATTATTATTACTTAAAAAAAAATTATAATATAACATTAACATTTCGTAGGCAAATTTTACTACGATCAAAATATTAATTCACCAAATATTTTTCAGTTTTGAAGATTAATTTTTTTAAATCTTCAACTAAAAATCGGCCAATTTTTAGGCGAAATTTAAAATTAAAATTGAGGAAAAAATATAACTATGTATGTTCCACATTCTGGAACATTTTCAAATAAAAAAATTAAATATTTTTCGGTTCAAACAAAAACAAATTTCCACGGAATTACGAGTATTTGAATTTAGTTTTTATCTAATACCGATATTATAATTTTCTTTTCAGATTTTTAAAAGGTTTACCGTCCTATTTAAAAAATAAAAATAAAGGATATTTTTCTGAGATTAGTAAAAATGAAGGGATGCAGCTCAGAACTAGATAATCAAAATTTTTATCGAAAATGGGTTCATTGCATGAAAAATTCTTTAAAAATCAAACACACATTTCGGTAAAAAGATTTTTTCAAACTATCGTTTTTTGATACAATCATTAAATCAAACAAAATGTATTTAAATTTTATTTACAATTTAGATACAATTTTTAGTCAATAACATTTTTTTTCAACCTGTTTATCTTTAATATTTCTTGAAATTATTATCATTCAATAAAGAGAAATAATACATTTTCCAATTTTTTTCGGTTTTTTAGCAAAAAAATGTCATTTTTACATTTTCAGTATTTTATTTAAAACAAAACTATTTTACTCTCATGCCGCATCCCCATACCTCGGGAGTATTTTTTTTTTTATTTTTGCAGAAAATTAAAAATTTCTTGTTTAATCACTATCCAAAGCCGATTTTGAAAACCAATGACATATATCTCCAAACCCTTAGTGATAATTTAACTATTCGAAAAAAAATACTTGAAAAAAAAAGGAAAAAACGGAAAAAACCGGAAAGTCCGTGGGGTGTGAGACACCCAGTGTGACCGTTAAGGGTTTATATCTCGGAAACGTGATTTTATTTTTTTTTTAAACTAAAATTTGAATTTTTTATCACAATCCGCAGTCAAGCCTGGTGCAATTACAGATGAGTGTCAATTTGAGACTGTCAACTTCCACATCCATATCCTCAAACCTGGATAACTTTTTTTGATAACAATTTTTGGTCTCAATTCAACAGCGGTTTCGATTTTGCGAAAGGTTTTTTCGCTCTTTTGACAAATTCCCATTTTTTTGGTCAATTTAGTTCTTTACTGCCACCCTTCAAATATGAAAAAGAAGTTTAATGTTAAAAAGTATAATACCAGTACTATAAAGTACTCGAAAAAATTCCCTGAAATTTTCAGGATTTTTTTGATGCCCGTAAATTCCAGGTTCTTTGGGCATGGACACCCTGATGTTTAATTTAAAAATTCAATTCAATTCAATTGAAAATCTCAGTCCCAATTAAAAACTGTTGATTTAAAGGACTTAAAATTGTCCAATACCATCTTTTACATACCAACACGATCATCAAATTCTATTTTGAAATAGAAAATAATCCATTGTATGAGTCAAACGTACCTGAAACACAAGAAATATACACATTAGTACTTAATACAAAAATATATATTTTCTTAAATATTCATGATAAAAATCTAAACTTACTTTAGTAAGATATTCAGTTTAAATTAAGTATCGCATTTTTTTAAAGTAATCCTGACCCTAAACCCCTTTAAAGTATTACATGATACTTAAAAAAAAAAAACATTTAATTACTCATCTATGAATCGTTGAATTGCAATTAACAAAATTTATTTAGTTCGTATTCTAGTGAATAAAAAACGCCCGAAAAAGTTCCCTGGCTTTCCCTGACCAATAAAATTCCTTGACGTTTTCAAGTTATGGACGTCAAAATTCAAATAATTGCAAGTTCGTAAAAGTAAAATTTTTCTCAAATCGGAAAAATACGTGTTGCCTAATTTCATTTCCTCTAAAAGAACAGGATATTTCGTCGCTGAGAAATTCTACAACGTTAAGTGTAGAGCCTGCCTGATTTCAAATGGATTCGAAAAGCTCTTTAAAAGTAATGATACACCTGATTTTGGATCTTTGCGGAGTTGTAAGAAACAATCAGGGAGAAATTTTTGATGGTAAAATATTAAATAGTGCCGATTACTGATCTAATATTTGGAGAAACGAGAAAAAATCTGCCTCAGCCCGGATTTGAATCAAGAACGCCACAATCCACGGGCGGAGCGTTAACCAAATGACCAATTACGTCACCGAGGCTTATCGGTTTTCCTAATATTAGACAAGTAATCGACACTATTTAATATTCAACATAAAAAATTAACTAATACCCTGGCTAAAAAAAATATCACTTGCTTAAATTTATATTCTGATTTGGTGAAAATTCTTCCGACTGAAGTATTCATTTCAAAAAAGTTTCACAGGGTGATATATGAGAAACAAGGAAAGATCTCGCGTGATTGGTAAACGCTCCTCTTAAGGATAGTGGCGAGCCAGGTTCAAATCCAGACTGAGACAGATTTTTTATCGTTTCTCCAAATATTAGACCAGTTAACGACACTATTTAAAATTTTAACATCGAAAATTAATGACTACCCTGGTCAACAATATAACAACATTTGCTTAGATTGGCGAGAAGGTAGCTGGTGGTTGAAAACTCTGAAATCTTGGGGACGAATCTGCAAAAATTCCTAATCGAAACCTAAATCTGAAATATGTAATTCGTTTTAAGTGTAGCGGTATAGTGGAGCGATACACGAAACGTGCCTATCTACTTCCTGTTTCGGTTGCGGCTGAATTAAATTCTCATTTCTCGAAGATTGCAGCGCTCTCGAGTCTCATGTGCATGTCCCTTGTTTTAAATCTGGGTCATTGATTTCCGGCCGAATCGACGGAACCACGTTTTTACAATGAAACCAAAATAATCGTGTCGACAACATAATTCGTGCTCGCTTTGCGTAACGAATGTGCCCTTCTGCCAGATTTCAGGGTTCGTGGCAACTGGCAACACTTTCGCGTTTCTCCACACTCTCTTTTCTCTCACTCGTTTTTCTATCAACTTTTTACTTCGGTTCTGTGCACATCGTTTCAATCAATTCGAATATCTCATTAAGTCAATTTACTTTTCAATTTCTTCCTACAAAAATATTTCATTGCTTCCCATCATTTGCGTAATAGCTTTATTTACATAATCAGTATTCTTTTGTAATTCAGTGTCCACTAAAATCAAAGGAAAATATTAACGGATTTCGAGTTTCAGAATTCGGACTCATTTGAGAAATTCGAAATAATGTCAATAACTAAAAAAAGGAGGTAAGGGTAGTTTCTTCACGAAAAAGTGGAAAACAGGGGAAAGATTCAACAATAATTTTTACATGGATGCAGAAAAAATATTTTTATTAGAAATATATTTTTAAATAATGTTGAATAATTTTTTAATGTCTTCTGACATTAAATCGTTTTACAAGTTGGATATAGTTACAAGAAGATGATCTGAGCTGACACATTTTTTTAAATAAAAAAGACATTATTTGCCAGTAGCGACCAGTTTTCGAAAAAAATCCAATTTTTTCAAAATTTTTGTTTAATGGATTGACATGTTTATTTTCGAAATTAAATGGAATATAGACAAAATTCATCAGTCAAATGTTCAGTTTTCTTCAACTTAAAACAGTAGAAAATTGAAACATTCTAACATGAAGAAAGCTGAAAATAATTAACTGATGAAAGTTGAAGAAAATTCATATTTGATTTTACAACAGTGGAAAATTCTATTGTTGAGAATGAAAAAAATTGAATATTCAACTGTTGAAAATTTAAAAAAAAACATTGAAAATGAAAGAAAATTGAACATTTAGTTTTCAAGAGTTGAAAATTCAACTTTCTTCAATTTTCAAGAATAGAATTTTCCACTGCTAAAAATTCAATGATCAGTTTTCGTCAATTTTCAACAGTTAATAATTCAATTTCGAAAATTCAACAAGTGGGTAGAAAATTTAACTACCTAATTGAAACTTTATTTATTTTGTTGAAAACTTGCCTTTTTTTATTGAAAATCAATTTTTTTGTTAAAAGTGTAACTGTTTGGTTGAAAATTACTCTTTTTTAGTTCATGATTTAAGTAATTTTTTGAAAATTTACGTTTGTTAGTTAAATATAACTGTTTTTAATTTAATTAATTTTTTTCTTGAAATATCAACTACATATTACATTTTTTGTTGAAAATGTATTTTTTTGAGTTTGAAAATTCGTCTTTTTGGTTTAAAAATGCAACAATTTGATACCAAAAAACCCGTTTATAGAAAATTCATTTTTTTTTAATTTATCTTTTTTAGTTTAAAAATGCAACTATTAGGATAAACATTTTTAGAAATGAAAAAAATATGAACTAAAAATTAATCAAATAAATTTTCGACTAACATTACATCCATTGTTTAAACTCTTTAGTTGAAAATTTAACTATTTGGTTACAAATGTATATTTTTTGTTGAAGTTTCGTCTTTTCTGGCACCAAATTAAGCTGGAACTACTTAGTTGATTCACAAGAAACAGTAAGATTTCCCCCCCCCCCCCACACACACACACACACACACACACACACAAGTGATTGGACAGGCTATTCTACTAACATTTAAACAACATTCCATATCAAAAAGCAAATTCATTGTCATTTCCCAGTTGCTTTCTTTTGAATATTTTTCTTATCACTCTTTCTAATTTAAAAACACATCGGCAAGATTTTGCGACGCATTTGTAAGTCCGGTTTTTGACGATCATAATTATACTTTCTCGACGTATGCGTGTATCCAGCATGAGCAGTGAATCATGCTGACCTTGCCGCATATATTATAATTGAATCTATGTAGGCGATGAGAAAGTTCTAATCATTACACAAATTCAGTTAGAGATTATGTGAATTATTACAAAAGCTTTCTCATAAATTTATACAAAAAGTTAGGAATCGGTTTTCTAGATCTCTAGTATCAGAGAAAATATAAGAACTTTTTAACATTTCTTTTTATTTCGTAATTTTTCCAAGAATCGGCTTGTAAAAGATACTAAAAACCATACCAAAGTAGTTTATAATAGTTCAAAAATGCAGAGAAAAATAACGAATGTTATTTCACGTTTGACTGATTTTGCTCTGATTGACACTAAAGGTATTGTGAGTGGGTTGTAGAATACTGAAACACGCAGAAGAGAATTTTTTATTCATTTTCTGCCGTAGTTAATTTTTCCCTGATTCACGTCGATGCGAGGGATTCTGATAATTTTATGACTTCTACAACCGTAATAATTTTTCTTTTTCTCCCTTTCTCTTTTTCTCTCTTATGCGAACACAACAGGGACACCGACATCGACATGGCAACGCCGTAATTCCCTGTCTTTAGACACAGGTTTATGTCGACGTTTTTTTTTTAAACGAGGTCGGATAGCGAATCCTATTATTTAGCTAATGTCAAAAAATAATCTTATGAGTTATTTTTGGAGAAAAATTTATTAAAAGCTTTCAACTCTCAAAATAACACACTAATTTCTTTTTGCTCAAGATTTGTCTCCAAATATTGTTCAAAATACAAATAAGTATTACACGTTATTTTAACAAAGTGTGAACAATTTTTTTTTGGTTTTAGAACAGTATATTTTAATTTGGCATATTATTAGCCAAAACTAAGAAAATTGCTATAACAATGTTTGAGAACTACTTTACAATTACATACTTCATCTAAAATTGCGGGTCGATTCATAATTTCCTGACTATTTCGATGGTAAGGCCTTCAGACGTGCGCCATACGTTTGTAGGCAAAAGGTTGCGAGTTTGATTATCGCTACCTAGACTTTTTTGAATTTTTTTTTTGCTTTCTATTTATTGAAATGTTTATTTATTTAGTATATTTATAAAATTTATGTAGATATAAAATTGTTTAACCAATTTTTAAATTTGAAACTTGTTTTTTCTAACATTTCTCATTATCTCAAAAAGTTTTTGGCAGTGTCTGCCGAAGTCAAAAAAGTACTAAAGTACCAACTGTTCTTAATAATTTTTTAAAGCCTAAATAGAGACTAGAGCACTAGTAAAAACCCGTTTCATTTCTTTCGAAATTTTTATAAGTACTGATGAGATTTATGTGCCAAAAAAGCACTACTGGCCTTGTTATATATGATAAGCCATGCTGAAGTACCAAAAGATTTTTAAATATGTCCCGTTTCACCATGAATTTTTAGTTAAAAAGTATGTGGTATGTAGTAACAAATTGAACGGTTTGGTTAAAAATTTATTTACATTGTTGACAATTCGTCTTTTTTGGTAGAGAATCAATTTATTTGATTAAAAATGCAACTGTTCGGTCCATTTTTTCCTGAAGTATCAACTATTACAACAACTATTACTACTTTCTTAGAAGTTTTTTTTTTCAAAATTAATTAATTTTTTCAACCGAAAAGTTAACTATTTTGTTGAAATTTCAACTGACGGGTTGAACATTAACTTTTTTGTTGAAACTTCATAATCTGGGGTAAAAATCCAACTCTTTTGTAAAAATTTCGTCTTTTTGGTTTGAAAATTTAACAATTTCGTAATAAATTCAACTAATTGGTACAAAATTGAAATACTTTGTAGAAAATTCGTTGTTTTATTTAAAATTAATTCTCTCAAATAAAAACTTAGTTTAAGAATTCAAATAGTTTCCAATTTTTGAAACGAAAAAATATAAACTAAAAATTATTGAAATAAAATTTAGAATAACAGCATATCCATAGTTCAAACTATTTAGTTGTAAAATTATGTAATTTGTTAAAAATTCGTCATTTTGGTAGAAAATTAATCTTCTTGGTTAAAAACTTAACCATTTGGTACAAAATTGATGTATTTTGTTGAGAATTTATTTTTTTATGGAAAATTAAACTTCTGTGTTCAAAATTTATCTTTTTGGTTGAAAAATTAACTATTTATTTTTGTTAAAGTTTTGTAGAAAGCTCATAGTTTTGGTTAAACATGCAACTGTTTGGTTGACAGTTAATCTGTTTTGGTTGAAAATTCATCTATTTTGTTGGAAATTTGTCCTTTTTGGTTCAATTCAACTATTTTTTATTTAATAATATTGTTAAATCACAAGAAATAGTAACACCCCCCCCCCCACCCCCAAAAGCCTAACGTTATTCTTGAATGACCCCAAAATAAATTCTGGAAAAAATGTAGTCGGCAAAAATGATGTAAGATAGGGTGGGGGAGGGGGTTGGTAAAAGCTTACTGGCCCTAACCAAGGGAGTTTAGGGTTCAAAATTTCAAAAAAAAAAAAAAAAAAAAAACTACGTGATTCATGCACAGCACCTAATCACCCATTGAGACCATTTTTCCGTATATGTTGTGATTCGTTGAGATGACGGCCATACTATTTTAGCCAATTAGCGAAGAAGTTCAGAAATATTTTTCAAGGTAAAGTAAAGAAATAGTGGCACTAGCGGACAACTGTGAGGAAAATGGTGTCGTTAGTCTAATTTTTTTCGAAATAGTAGCAAAATAGTGTCATCGCTCGAAAAAAGTGTTTAATAGTGCCAATAGTGTGGTGAGTCCGAGGCCTGCAATTCTGTCTATTCGTACAGCAATTTCACCATTTTCAAGGTGAATTTAAATTCGAAACATATAATCGAATTAGGTTGGACATTTGAATAAATGGTAGGTTCCGGAGGGTCTGACCTGCCCTAAAATCAAGTTGGCTGCTCTTTTAGTGCAGGAGGAGGGCCGTGCTGGGGCGACCATGCGTTGCAACTGCATGTGCGAGCGAGTATAGTATGATGACCATGTACGAACAAACACGTGGCGCCCGCAGCCGATCATGAGATACTGCAGTAGAGGCGAGTAGAAGGCAACATATGCAGGGCCGGGGCTTCACGCAGGTGTCGATCGAGAGATTAAAACAAGAATTAACTTCACTAGCATGACGCATCTCACCAGCAACATAAGGCCATCTAACAAGGGAACATGCCAACATACAATTTCCAATTGCATCCGCTTTTTTCACAACAGTAATGAAACAGCGTGATGCCTTCACTAAAAGTCCATTTTGTACCATTTTTTTTCTCGAAGTCCATGATGCTTAAGTTAGATGTCCCAGTAATCGGGACGGTCCCAGTAATCGTGAGTTTCGAGGTGTAAACGCAAGAATTAAGTATTTACCGCATAAAAATACAATTCTAAAATATTTTTAAGTAAGTTTGAACAATGCTTGTTGTGGAAACAAAATTAGTTTTTTTATACAAATAGTGCACATGGGTAAAAAAAAATCATTTGTATTGCCGGTGGCGAGGAATCACGAAACATGGAAGATAGCTTAACATTTTGGTTAAGAAAGGCGTATCTTTGCTTAAGCTTTTAATATGTCAAGAAATTACTTTATCGGGACGAAAATGATTTTTTTGTAATAGAAAATAATTTTTGTTTCATAAAATAAAGTAAAATCTTAATTTAGTACCTTCTCGTTCAAGAAATATCGGTCACAAATTTTAGGGACATTTCAAAAGCATAGTTGCTCGAGTAATCGTGACCTGTCACGAAGACTAGGACGACTCTGTCAAAATTTTATTTCCATATTTCGTTACAAATAATAATTTAATTAATTTCAAAAAGGTGTGAAATGAAATCGGAGAACTGACTTCTTACTGTGAGTAGTAATCGTAACATAAATTAGTGGTTAAAACTGAAAAAAGGTGATGTAAAATATTGGCATGAGTTTAGAGATTCCATTATCATTTTTTGAATTTATTATCATTTTTCGGTGAAGTTAATATTTATTGAGTAATTTTCCATTAGCTTGCATTAATCTATACTGCATTATTTAAAGAAAAATGTGTAATAGATATATAATTATTGATATTTTAATATTTTGACAACGTAAACAGAAAATAACCTCATTTTTTTAGTCACAGCAATTTATCAAATTTCGTGTGCTACATCTAGTTACTTAAAATGTTAATGATTTTTAATTTTATTATTCAGTATCATAAAAGAATTTCAGCATTGTCGTTATTACTTATCGTGATAAAAATTCTAATGAATACTTATCTCGACTTATTTTTGCAACTACTTTATTTCTTACGAATATAATATTAATTTTATTCGATAATATTTTTAACTGAAATAAAAACTAAACATTTTAAAAGAAAATTCATTTTCATTATGATTAATTTTCAGTGTTCATCAGACGTATTAGAACTATCAGAAGATTCGATTTTGAGGTTGGTTCGACGGATTTCATCTCAGACGTCTCAATCAATATAAAACTAGCAATACATCTTTCATTTCATTAAAGTATAGTTAAAATACAATAAGACACTTGAAATACACCCCCAAATAGCTAAAAACTGATTTTAAGAAAATTGGACCGTTTTCACGAAGACTGGGACAACGACTCACGATTACTAGTACATGACAGATTTGGAAATCACGATAACTGGGACATCGGTGCTTTTTGACTTTTAATTGTTTATAAATAAAAAGTAATATTAAATATAATGTAAGAACCATTTTTATAATATTCTAGGATGTTTAATGCTTCAATCAGTACCAATCATTTTTCAAATAATCCTACAAAAACAATTTTCTAAATATTTGAAGTCAATGAAATCTCTTATGGTCACGATTACTGTGACGTTTACCTTAGTATCAATTTTTGTATGATTTATAATTTTATAATGTGGGACGTGACTTCAGGGCCCAAAATGCTCCCAAAACAGAGGAATATTGAAATCGGTATGAAAGGCTTTTAATTCCTAACATTATAAGTAGAAATATATTGCATTTTGAAGAAAATAGTTGAATTTTCAACAACAAAATAATTTTCTCAAAAATGAGATGAATTTTTAAGCTAAAAACTTCAATGTTTCAGAAAACATTAGACTTTTACACAAGGAAAGATGAATTTTCAAGAAAAATGGAATAGTTACATTTTCAGTAAAAAATATCAACTTTCAGTAAAAAAATTCAACAAAATAGTTAATTTTTCAACCAAAAAATGGATTAGTTGAATTTCTAGTTAAACAAATTAATTTCAGACAAAAAAAATGTCAACGAAAAAGATAAATTTTCAACCAAACATGGAATAGTAACATCTTCCCTCAAAAAAATTAATATTGAGCCAAAAAAAAACGAATCTTCAACAAAACAGTTAAATTTTCAATCAAAGAGATGAATGTTCAACTCAAAAAATTAATTTTTACAAAAGTAATTCAAGGTTTAACCAATTTTTTTAAATTTTCTACTAAAAAAAATTTAATTTTTCAACCGAAAATGAAACAGTTAAATTTTCAATTAAAAAAAATTTGGTTCAGCAAGAAAAACGAGTTTTCAATAAAAGAATTAAATTTTCAACCAAACAGATGAATCTTCAACTAAAATGACAAATCCTCAATCAAAAAAATAAATTTTTAAAGAAGTAGTTCAACCCAGAAAGCTTTTTCAGTCAATGAAGAAAAAAATGTCAACGAAATTGGTGAATTTTCAAGCCAAAACGACAAATTTTCAACAAAACAGTTGAATTTTCAACTCGAAAATATGAATTCTCAACAAAAAAGTTAATTTTCAACCAAATAGTTTAATTTTCAATCGAAAGGAATGAATTCTCAAGGAAAAATGAAATATTTAATATTCTAACCTAAAAAAGATTTAAATTTCAAGCAAAAAACAGTTTAATTCTACAGAAAAAAAAAGAATTTTCCTTTCTTGGTTGAAAATTCATCTTTTTGATTTGAAAATTCAACCATTTGGTAGAAAATTCAACTGTTTTATAGGAAATTTTGTCTTTTTGGCTTGAAATTAAATAATTTATTTGACATTTTTTTGTTCACTTGACTGAAAAATATGTCTTGTTTTAAAATTCAACTCTTTTTTTGAAAATTCATCTTTTTGGTTAAAGAATTGATTTGTTTTGGTAGAAGTTTTATTTATTTTGGTTTGAAATTAAATTTACTTGATCAAAAATTGGACTCATTTGTTACAAATTTAATTTTTTTGGTTGAAGATTTATTATTTTAGTTGAGCATGCATCTTTTTGTTAGAAAATCTAATTACTTTTTTTGCAAATTCATTATTGTAACTGAAATTAAAACATTTTTTTGCAAATTCTTTTTTTTAATAAATTTTTTCAAAGAGTTACATTTTTGACAAAAAAGGATGACATTCTAACAAAGTAGTTGAATTTTCAACAAAATAATTAAATTTTCAACCAAAAAAGTAGGATTTTTAACCCAAAGAGATGAATTCTGTGTCAAGCATATAAAGGTAGACTTTTCAATTAAAAATAACTTTCAGCCAAACATAGTTACACTTTTTACTGGGTGTGAAGTCTGCAGTATCAATTATATATTTAATTTTGCCAATAAAATTTAATTAGAAACAAAAAAGAATATATAATCCGTCAGACAGTTATTGGATTGACTTAATGCAATCTTATTAATACCTGTAACCATGTAATCCAGTGAGATTCCAATTTCGATTCAAGAGTAAAACCACAATAAAACCAGATTATGAAGTTAATTTATCTTATCCGGTGTTAATACTGAAATAAGATCATAACTTTATTTGCATTATGGAGAAGAAACTGATTCTTCCAAGAATCAAAGATCAGTTGACAAACTAATCTCGAAGATATACCTTTGACCCTGACATGGACAATATTGATAACAGAAGTATATCATTATCACTCGATCATTGTTTTCACTGAAGCTCTCTATTATTTTGCATCAAGGATTTACTCCACAATTCAGGTTATTAAACAATTTAAAAAAAACATTCTAATGAATTTGATGATACTCGTGTATCTGAAATCCTCGCTGAAATCTGCTCTACTTTGAACAAATTTTATAAATAAAAAAAATGTTAAGTTGGTAGTTTCCGGTATTTGTTCTGTTTCTATACTGAATTGGCACTAACCTCAGTCACTACTCTAAGAAACCACGTCTGTCTATGACGAGGAGAGGCAAACCCCATTTCTAAAAAATACGTCCTGTCACTGTTACGAAAGGCTGATATCACTCAGAAAATATTTGCATACTTTCTCTCCGAAAAATTTACATTTCATGTCAAAATATACCGAAAAAGATCGAACTAAACGTCCTCAATCTCTCTCAATGGAAAACCATTGATCGTATTATTCATTGAATTGACGCAATGTGCAGAGCATTTTTTCGTTCGGAATCAATTCAGTGATTTTTTTCTCAATGTGTCACGATTATCATAATAGAAAAGAGATTAGTGAAACATGTTT
The DNA here is from genome assembly GCA_932178445.1 of Andricus quercusramuli. NCBI lineage: Eukaryota > Metazoa > Arthropoda > Insecta > Hymenoptera > Cynipidae > Andricus > Andricus quercusramuli. The sequence continues at coordinate 355,382 of CAKNXH010002179.1, read as the reverse complement.
TTTTATGTCTTTCTGATCTAATCTTTTAAGGTTTATCTGGTCCTGAATATTTAAAATTTAAAGAAAAAATTAGTTTTAGAATTTTTTTTGTAATTATAAACATTTAATAGCAGATAAACTTTTCGTAGTGTATTTTATTTGATTTATCGGATAACTGTTACATGGCCTTATAGTTAAATTATTTTAATATAAATCGTGTGAAATTAATAATAATTATGCATTTGCGATGTATACTTTTCAAAATTCATCAATTTCAATTACAAACTTTCAGAATGGGACAATTGAAATTGTAACATTCAAACAATTTTGAATAATTCAATTTTAAATCGTTCACCTAATTGGTAAAAAATTAATATACTTTATAGGAAATCCAAAATTTTAATTGAAAAATAATTTTTAATTGTAAATTCGTCTTTTTAGGTTGAATAACTTCAATTATTTTGGTAAAAAATTCAAGTATATTGTTGAAAATTCATTTTTGGGACTAAAAGTCTAACTATTTAATTTTTGGTTGGAAATGTATATTTTTTTCTTGAAAATTCAATTACTCGGTTGAAAGTTGAACTACATTGTTGAAAGTTATATTTTTTGGTTGAATATTCTTGATTTTAGTTGAAACCGGTTTGGTTGAAGATTCAACTATTTTTATGAAAAGTCGTTTTTTTTTGTCGAAAATTAATTTTCTTAACGTGAAAAATTCGTCTTTTTAGGTTGAAAATTCTAATACTTTTGCAGAAAATTTAACTATATTATTAAAAATCAATTACTTGGTTGAAAGTTGAACAACTTTCTTGAAGAATATATTTTCTGGTTAAAGATTCTTGATTTTAGTTGAAAATGATTGAACTATTTTCTTGAAAATTTGTGTGTTTTTTTGCTAAAAATTAATTTTTTTCAACTTAAAATGCATGTATTTTGTTTAAATTTCACTTTTTTTGGTTAACTACAACTGCCTTCGATTTAAAATTTTACATTGCGCGTTGAGAATTCATCGCTTAAATTTAAAAATTATTTTACTTTGTACAAAAATAAAAAATTTGGTTAAAAAGTCATTTTTTTTAGGAAAAATGTTCATCACTTTAATTGAAAACTCATCTCTTTATTTGAAAATTGAACTATTTTGTTAAAATTTCTTTTTTTTTTAAACTAATTTCTTCAATTGAAAGGTAACTATTCTCTTTTTGGTTTAAAATATATTTTTTTTAGTTGAAAATTCAACTGTTTGGTTGAAAATTCGATTTTTTCAGTAGAAAATTAATCTTCTTGGATAAAAATTCATGTTTTCAGTTCAAAATAAAACTATTTGGTTGAAAATAAATGTAATTTGTTGAAAATTGTATAATATTGTTAAAAAGTATCCTTTTTGGTAACCAGTTTTCTTGAAAATTCGTCTTTTTGATTGAAGATTTAAGTACTGCGTTGAAAATTCGGCTTTCTTGGTTGACTTGAACTGTTTTAGAGTACAATTAAAATATGTGTTGGTTGAAATTTCAACTATTACATTTCGCATTCAGAATACATCTCTTTTGCTTAAAAATTATTCTACTTTGTAGGAAAATTCAACACTTTGGTTAAAAAGTATTTTTTCTAATTTTCTTCATTTTAGTTGAAAATTCATCTTTTACTGAAAAATCATAGTTTTTTTTGTTGAAAATTAATTTTTAACTGGAACTATCCCAGTTGAAGATTCATAATTTTAGTTGAAATTTTTTTTTCGTTTGTTTAATTAAATTTTTCAATTGAAAATTTAAGTATTTCATTTGTGGATGAAAAATGTTTAATTCTGACTTAAAAATTGAACTGTATGGTTAAAATTTTGTCTTTTTTAGTTGAAAATTCAACAGTTCGGTTCAAAATGTATTTCTTTGTAGTTGAAAATTCAACTACTTTGTTAAAAATTCATGTATTTGTTGAAAATTCGTCTTTTTCGGTAGAAAATTAAACTTCTTGGTTAAAACTTCAACTACTTGGTTTCATCTATTTTGTTAAAAAACAATTCTTTTTGGTTGAAAATTCGCGAGAATCTAGTTTAGGAGGAGTAATCCACTATAACCCACCTCGACTGGACCGCATTTTTAGGAGTATTTTCCACCTGTGAAGCTATCATCCTGAATTACCCGTCATTTAAATGGAGAGGATGAAGCACGGGCAAGCAAAAAGAAAAGAAAAGAAAAGAAAAGGTGAAGGGTATAGAAGAATAGACACTATCTATAGACGTTGAATTAAGACAAGGAGTCATAGGACATAGACTATAGCGGATGTTCAACCGGTCATCAGCGGGGAAGAAGCGTCGCGTCGCGTCGTCGAACTAAACGGAATTGAACGGATTGCTTTGGTGACGAAGAGGCGTAAGAATTCCTGGACGTTTGCCAACTTCGCGGGCAGGATGATAACGGTGTTAAATGCCCTTCTTGGCCGATATAAAGTGCGCCTACGATGGGATCTGGAGTCCATCTGTCGGGTAGGAATAAGGTCGCTAAGAATGAGCAGGCTGTCCTGATTCTCTTTGCATTTGTTTGGCGCCTTCTTCGTCTGAAATGCGAACGACGGTATAAACGTACGATCGCTATGCCGAAGAGAATGCCGGGATGCAGAAAGAACGCTCTTCTTCGCCCATTATTACGTTCACTATGACTCAACAAAATATATTTTTAAACCCCGCCTTCATCCAATAAAAACTTCATTAGTTTTCGACAAGTTGATCTCAATATTTAAAAAGTACGAAAAAAAAATGATTTATGATATTTTTAGGGGAAGAATGAAAAATCCTGAAAAATAAAATATATATAAAAAAGGGGGATTAAACAAATATGTTTAAGCCCCGCCTTCATTTATTGAAAAATTAATAGTTTCAGACAAGTTGATGTCAGTACTTAAAAAATACAAAAATAAAATGACTTATCATATATAAGGGGGTATTAGAAATTGGATTAAAAAATATATATACTTTAATCCCCACCTTCCTTTATTAAAAACTTAATAGTTTTAGACAAGTTAATTTCAATATTTAAACAATACAAAAATAAAATGATTCATATTTTTAGGGGAAGACTGAAACATCCTGAAAAATAAATTATATATAAAAAAGGGGGATTAAAAAATTTAGTTTTAAATCCCGCTTTCATCCAATAAAAACTTAATTACTTTCAGACAAGTTGATCTCAATATTTAAAAAATACAAAAATAAAATGATTTACATTTTTAGGGAAAAACTGAAAAATACTGAAAAATAAAATTCCCAACTTTGCAATACTCCCTAGGGTGCCCAAAAACAAGGTGTCTTCTTGAATTTTGCAAATGCTACTGCCTTAATTTCTTCCTCTTAGTGAAAAAATACTGCCATGGAGTTTGTTTATTAAAACAAATTATTTGAGGTTCCGCCAGGCTAATTTAGGTCAAAAAATAAATTTTCTTACTTTCAAATTTAAAAAAAAAGGTCAGGCTGAAAAATTCTTTCAACCCTAGAAAGGATTTTTCATTTATTGAGGAATAAGTCATCAATATGAAGAGAAAATTTTTTTTGCCATATTATCGGGCCTAGAATATGAAAAATTGTAATTTCATAACAATTAATGGTCTGAAATTGCCACTGAACAATATATATGCATAACAAGGAATAAATTTAAAACATTTATATCCAATGACCTAGAAAAATCTTTAATTTATAAATACACCAAAAATACACATTTGCTTCGGAGGACTGACAAAACCCGAAAAATAAATCTCCCGACTCTAACGAATTCCCGAAAAAGAAAACATTCGAAATAGAAAATTCCCAAGAGAATGTTGCCGAAGTATAAAATATCCCACACTTTGAAATTTCCGTATCTAATCAATTAAAAAATTCGATTGATAATAAAAAAATACAAAAATACAAATTTGTTCATCAACAAAGTTTTTTGTTATATTTACTATTTTTTATTATTTAACAATTATCTAATTTTTTCCATTCTGTAATTTTTCGATTCGGGAATTTTAACTAAGAGTTTGCTATTTTTAGGTATTTCCTATTTCGAATTTTTTTTTTCGGGAATTTTTCAGTATCAGGAGTTTTATTTTTCGGTATTGTTCAGTCGTCCATAGTATTCACCAATTTTTTATTTGTGTAGATTCAGAAACTTCAGAATTCGAAAATTTCCCTGTGTCGGCAATTTCACATGTCGGATATTTCATAATGTCGAAAATTTTATTTCAAGAATTTTCAAACTCGTTAGCATCATAAAGAGACCACTGAACAATCTTGTAAAATAATGTTCTGAAAACGGTAAAATTCCCGGAAAATGTGAATATTCTATACATAAAAGAACCGAAATTATAAAACAAAAGCAATTTAATATTTCCGAGTCATATAAAATTCCGATAATAGAAAATTCACGAAATAAAATTTCCGATATTATCAAATATATCCGACACTGTAAAATTTCCGACCACAGAGAAATAAAATTTCTTGACTCGACACAATTAAATAATTGTGGAATACTAAAATAATAAATAAAGTATTTTTATTTGATGAACCTTTTCTTTTATTTTATAAAGCTCTTATAAAAACAATTTTTGAATGTTTTAGATTTCGAAGTGTATCGTTGCGTCGTCTTTGCGTCGTCAATTTGATAATTCGGAAATTTTTAACTGTCGGCAATCTAATTTCGGGAATTTTCAATTTCGAATATTTTCTTTTTCGAGATTTCACGCAGTGACGGGGAATTAAATTTTTCAGGATTTTTCAGTCGTCCCACTTTTAGGTCAAATTCTGTGAAATTCAGGAGATTTGAATCATTTCGAAATTAAATTCTTATTAGGATTAGAATACCGGAAGGCCAGTGAGAAATGTTTTCCGCGAGAGAAATATTTAAAACACTTTCTGTGCAATAAACAAGGTCAGGAAGAAGTTTGCATATTATTCAATTTGAGAGCCTTGTGCAATAATGCGGGGAAAATGAATTTCAGAAATGAATTTATAAAAAGCTTCTCGCTTGAAGCTGTTGAGCGTATGCAAAATGCTCGGTGAATATGAAAATGGTGGAACGCAATATAGAGCGTTAGTTCGAAACTGCAGAGAATCTGATAAATTTTAAACTCAATTTTTAGTGACACGATATTCGATATTGTTGTCCCGCAAAATGCGATACTAATCAATGAAAAAGAGGTACCTAAATATAGAGCGTGAAAAATTCGTTTACAGTCCTCCTTTAGAGGCGTTCAGTTAATCTAAATCCGATTATAAACTAGGGAAATTGGTAAAGTGGCCTTAAATTTACTTGTGGGTAATTATAAAATTGAAGGAAATTTAATTTCAGTACATTGTAAACCGAAAAATGTTTTTCAACTAATTATTTAGAAAAAAAACCGTTAATATAACTTTAGTCAGGTTATAGTGAATCCATAGCATATTATAAAGAACGAATGTTCCAAAATGTTTCTATTAAAAAATGTTAACAATATCAGGATTACAAATACAAGTTTTAAACTTTTTCAACTTTGAAACTTTAACTCTTAAATAAACTGGTTTTAATATTTCAATTTTATAAAGATATTAATAAAAAAATGTTTAATCTTAAAGTCTGCTTTAAGATTTACAAACTGAAATGCTTTATAAAAAATTTACATTTTGAAAGGATTTTAAATTTTAAATTCTATAAAGCAAGTCATAACAAAATTGCGACTGTTCAATTTCGACCCGTTTCAAAATCAAATTGCTTAATTTCCAAATTGCTCAACTTCGCAACACACCAATTAAAAAATTATTAAATTCTTTAAGTTTCAAATTTTTCATTCTAACGAGCTTAAAAACTTATTTAATTTAAAATAGTTTCTTTGAGAGGAGGATTTTTTACAAAAAAAAGAAAAATAAATTTTTTAAATAAAATTAATATACATAGATACCATATTGTTCAAATTTCAAGCCCATATGATGGAGTTTCTACAAAACAGTTGAATTTTCTACAAAACAGTTAAATTTTCAAGCCCAAAATATTAATTTTCTACAAAAAATATCATTTTTGACCAAACCGTTCAATTTTAAACCAAGATTTTGCAGTAAAAAAAGTATAAATCCACCAAATTGTTGAATTTTTAAGCCAAAAGACAAATTTTCTACAAAACAGTTAAATTAAAAAAAAAGATCATTTTCAACCGAATAGTTGAATTTTCGAGACAAAAAGACGAATTTTTTACGAAACAGTTAAATTTTCAACATGAAAATATGAATTTCCGTCCGAAAAGGCAATTTTTAACCAAACAGTTGAATTTTCAATCCAAAAGAACGAATTTTTAATGCAAAAGGACGAATCTTCAACAAAACTGTTAAATTTTTAACATACAAAAATGAATTTTCTATGAAATGGTAGAATTTTCAAACAAAAAAGATTAAACTTTAACCGAAAAATTGCATTTACAACCAAAGAGTAGAACTTTCAACGAAAAGAGACAAATTTTTTAACAAAATAGTTGGATTTTCTTAATCAACACATAATTTTGGCAGTTGGAAATCCAAATTTTGTAGAAAACAGTTAAATTTTCCACAACAAATTTAATTTTCAACTAAGATTATAAATTTTCAATGAAAAAAGATGGTTCTTTTACCATAAAAGATTAATTTTCTATTCAAAAAGATGATTTTTTTAGCAGAATAGTTAAATTTTCCACTAAAAAGGATGATTACTTCAGTTCGCATTCAAGCGAAAAAAACGAGAATTCTTTAAAAAGGGGGGAAAGAGTGTGACATAGAAATGAGTTCATCCCACCGCTGCTACCATTGAAGCCACTTTCCGCCAATCTATCGGCCAATCAAATATCGCTTTATATTAAATAAAAAGAAAATTATTATTTTTTCTCACTTATTAAAATATTGCAATTTCCATCGCTCTCCTCCAACAACTAAAATATATTTTTTTTAATCTAAAAAGTATCTACAAATGAGCCGAAATATAAAAAATTCTCAAAAGTATGGTCGTTACTGCCTGCGCACTTGAATTAAAATACTGTTCAAGAGTCTCGTGAGAGGAAAGGTGATAGAAACGAGAAAGAATCTTTTTATAAGAATTACTGATGAGAGGCGGTAAAAAAAAAATATTTGTTGTGTACTTTGTCCCGTGATAAGTGCGCATTAAAGGATGCTTCTCGAAAGGAGATTGCGTCGAAGAAAATGTATGTGGCACCCCGCGAAAATCCAGCCGCTTCTGCGAGAAAATCGATACAGAACGCGCACAATCACCACGAGGGTTTTGCGGTGGTTCTACTAAAGGTTGTCAACTACCGCGTTGCAGTGGACAAAAAATTCGAACGTGCTGAAAAAAGTATCTATTCACTATAATGTGTTTACCAACCAAGGTTTTGGCAATTTGTCCGCTGAGCTGACTTCCATCAACGAAGTCAGTTATCCCAGTCACGTGGAAGAGCGCACGTCATCGGCGCGTCATCAAAAATTCACAACGCCAGATCAAATTATTCGCTAGCGAACTGCGTCGATACCAATGCACACAATGGAATTTTATTGGATAAAAATCACTTTACGAAATTGGAAATTCATGAAATACAGAGTTTTTCAAGTGTTAGATCGAATTCGGATACATTTTATTGGACTTTAAATTTGTATTTAAGTTCAATTGTTAACTTTCCTTGTAGGCTGTGTCTATACAGGTTTCCCGAAATTCGGTGAGTGCAGAATAAATATTTTCGCTGTACATAGAAAATTCGTTCCTTTGAAGCACCAACAATTTTATCAGACTTCACAGCCCAACCTGTTTTCAAAACAGAGGAAATAGGATGATTTGTTACAAAAATAGGGCAATAATAGGGGAATAAATTCTTTTTAATCAAATTGATGTACCATACTGGATTCAATATGAAACGCTTAAGATGCCAAGTCGAAATATACCTTTCAATCAAAAGAGATCGATTTTCAATAAAATAGTTAAAATTTTAGAACAAACAGAACAACGAATTTTCATCAGATTAGTTACATTTTCAACCAGAGATAGATTTTCAACTAAAAAGATGAATTCTCAACAAAAATGTAATAGCTGATATTTTAACAAAACAATATTTTAATTTTAACATCAAATTTCTACAAAAAGATATGAATTTTCAACCAAGAAAAATTTTGCAACAAAGGAGACAAAAAAATTTTAACCAAATTATTGAATTTACAAGCCAAAAAGACAAATTTTCAACAAAACATCTGAATTTTTATTATAAAGAGACGAATTTTCTACAAAGCAGTTCAATTTTCAACTAAAAAGTATGGATTTCAAACGAAGAAGTTAATTTTTTAAATTTTTACTGGGAATAAGGGAAAGATTGTGAAGTCTGTCACATTCATAGAAGGGCATACTTATAGGGGAGAAGCGGGTAATAATGCGGCGTGCATAATATATACCAATCGACCGAAAGAAACATTTAATCGATAATGTAATGGTGACATTTTCAAACGGATACCAATATCTTAGCTTTACTTTATTCGTAAGAAAAGTTGAATCTGTTTCAATTAAAATTTCTAATTAGCAAGTCTTCCAAAAAAATCCACGCGCTTCAACGGGCAATGCGACACGCAATATTAATTTCATTTGTTTGCAAATTAAAAATAATTATTTGGGGCAAATCGGGCATTGCCCGCTCCTCCCCTATATCCACCAAATTGTAAAAAATAGTACAAACTATTCGGAATGCTGAGAAACATACTAGAGATGCAATTTCTTAAGTTATTGTTTTTCATTTTTCGGAATCTGGACGGTATTTATCTCATTTAATTGACCTTGAATTTGATAAGGATGCTCCGAGCAAATGAAATTCTTAGTAATCACACTTGATTGCGTCACCCCAGTTCGATAAAAATAAATTAGTTACACATTGTAATCACAACGCAACATTGAGAAAGCTTTCAAATTGGCATTGGGCCGGCAGCACATCTGTTTGCTGGATGTTCATAGGTGAGATTTTTTCCCAATTTTATAACTGTACCATTTATTAAAATAATCAAATTTCGTTAAACTAGGATTCAAATATTTGCGTATCTTCAAAAAATACCTGATCGTTATTGTAGAAGTAAGTACTCAAGTAAAACGAAAACGAAACCATTTTTTACAAATGCTAATTTAGTTTAATGATATTTTTTTATTTTTGTAATTCGATAATCAGTGGGGAATTATATTGACCCTCGAGAATGCCATTGTAAACTAGTTGTTAGTCGATTTGGCTGCAAGGTCCAAAATAATTGAATTCAATTAGGTACCCTAAAGCCAAATCCATCAGCAACTATTTTACAATCTTACAATTTCATTAAAATTGAACTGATTATTTAATTTAATTAAAATAAGTGTCGAATGATGAAATAGAGCAAATTTAAAAATTAAGAGTTACATATTTACATAAAAATGTGTTGAATTTCATTAGCTTAATTTTGAATTATGTACCTAATTTTACAAAACCTCTTTATAATTTATTTGATCTAACAAACGTGATGCAACCAAATTTGTATTGATTCTAAAAAAAAGGGTTGACACATTTAAAATGCAAGGAAAATTAACTGAGAATTATCTAGTTTGAATTCGAACTGTATCAAATATTCCAATAATAATATCCGAACCAGAAGATAACATTTCCAGCAGTGATTTATTAGAAGTCTAGGTCACGGAAAATAAAGGATGAAAAATTACTGAATTTTTAGTGAATTACCACTGATTCGAATAGCTAAAAGTTACATTTTTTCAAAGGTATGGGACAAACAAAAATTTTAGAAATTAAATAAATATGGAAATCGATGATAATTAACATATTTTTATTTGTTGAACACGTCACATTATAGTTAACTAATACGAAAAATTCCACCAAATCATACCAAAGGAAATGAAATGGCACGTATTTTACCGGATTGATACAAAAAATTAGAACTTTTTGTTTCCTTTCTATATCCGGCGGAAGTTACGTTTTGCGGAAGTTCCTTTTTGATAAACTTATGAATATTTCAACTCCTAAGGCTAATGACGTAAGCTATTATCAAAAAGTTGTTGAAAAATTTCTTTAAAACATATTATTTTATAGACTAATGCATGTATTCAACTTTTTTCGTTATTCTAGTTTGTTTTATTTTTTCTAGTACATTAATCTGTTCTCTCCAAAACACGAAAATTCACGATTTTTACAAAAACTGGATCTTTTGTAATTGAAAGATACGACAAAAGTCAAAAGAACAAAATCAATTCCTTTTTCTCTGTCTCGCTTATTTACCCAATTTTTTTACTTAAATGTGAATAATACAAGTTACAATTATATTTTTTCAAAATAATTCGCTTTTATGATGTAATTCTATGACTAATGAGATATTTTTGTAGAAGAATACTGGAAAAAACAAGGTACGACAAATTGAGTATAAATTACATTTTTTTTCAACTGTCATTAAAAATATACTTTGAGGGGGGGGGGAAAATCAAGTACGAATTCAGAACAGTAAACTACTAGGGTTTATAAAAATAAATTCCCTCTCAACATTTCCAGAAAAATCGCTACCATTTTGAAATTTTTAAAAGAATTTTCCGACGGATTTAGAAAGAAAACTAAAAATTCTATCAGATTCAAGACGAAAAAATGAAATTCCTATACAGGTTTAAATAATACCACCCTTTAAAGATCGAAAACTCTTTTGATGATTTACTTCATCCTTCTTAAATTTAAATATCACCTAATTTTCTTTAAATAATACGATCTCACAAGGTTTTGTAAATTAAAATGGTAAATAACATTTTACTTTGTCAATTCGAAAAGGGGGGAAAAATTGAAAATTTTCCGAAATAGATGGAAAGGTGACAAAATTCCAAAATAGAAATTATTATAGTAATTATAAATAGTAATTATGAATTAATCTCCCTTTGGTAAGTGATCATGACATTTTGTTATAGAAATAGTTGTTAACAATTACGTAAATTCTTAATTGGTGTCTTATATGCGGATTCTGAATCACTGTTAGTTTACTTTTGGATAATTTCAGTGAAAAAAACATCTCCTTAGTATGTAAAAATGATGAATGATAAATGTTAGTTTTTGTTTTAAAAAATATTCATAACAATCACACAAGTTATATTTATTTCAATTTCTTTGATTAATCATCGCAAAAAATTTCATTTCAACAATAAATTAAATGTTTTTTATTTTCTAGGTGAAAACGGTCGTTTGGGATCTTTGTTTAATGAAAATGTTATTAACAATCTATATTATTTATGTTTGATAGAGCTAGAAGTACATAAACGACTTTAAAGACAATTGTGAATCACTTTTGGTTTGAAAAATCAACTTGGGTAAAAGAAAAACTCATTTAATGGTGATTTTGTTTATAAAAATGTTATTAAAAACAGCAAATGTTAATTTATGGCAATTTGTTTATCACAAATGATGATTCTTATGAAAAAACTTAGCAACTAGCGTGAAAAAAATAATATTTTCTATGAGAAAAAAATACTAGTAAGAATTTGTTTATAAAAATTGTCCATAACAATTGAGTTGAATCCTATTAGAACTAGTTCTATTCTATGAGCGCACGTGCAATGATTCCGCCTGAAAGTGAGTTCCTTTCTGTATTTTTTCTCAAGATAAGAATTCACAAAGCTAGAATGGCCTACATTGTCACCTTATTTATTTATATATTCTTGCTCTGTGAAAAAATTAACAAATTTCAATCAAGAATTAAAAGCTGAGCATTCCTGAAAAAAAATTTTCAATCACTTAAGAATTAAGACCTGTGATTGATTATAAACAGTAAATTCCTATTCCATACCGCTGCGCACTGTAATAAATACTAATAAATAAATTTGGTACATTTATTTTTTTTATTAAATTTTATTTTTGCGAAATATAATTTATTCCAAGCCCAGTGGGAGGTTTGAGGACCGTGCAAGAACTAGGTACCAGTCGAAGGACAAGTTCAGCGAAAATGCATTGGTGGCTGTTTGACCCAGTCTCTTGGCTGCGACAGGCAGCCAAGGCAGCCAATGGCTGAATTCTGGTCCTGGTGGACCTTTCTGCATGATCAGATACGGAAATTGGTAAAAATATTTTTTTTTCGCCTAAAAAGAAACATTTTTCTGTATGAAACTCATGAAACAAAACTGACACATAACCAATGAACACGTGGACAACAGCAAGAGAAAACTTTGTTTTCGCCAAAGTTAGGAATTCGCACCCTGAACCAGTGGCGACACTCCTGCAGTGGTACCAACCGTAACAGTGAGGCTGGATCATATAGTTATGGGGCGTAAGAGGTTGGTTCTTAGAGGGGTGGATATATACGTGAAGGGGGTAACGGTAACATAAAAGAGAGGGTAGTTTTAGTTTTGGAGGGGGTACGAACGGCACATATCGACCGGTCTGCCTTGAGTTGAGGACAGAGGTCAAGGTCGTCAAATCTACCGCGCCTGCCTAGAGTTCCCTCCTCTTTTCTCTTTCTGCTAACCCGATGTTGCCACCAGTCCTCCACCGTTGCCACCAGTCCTCCACCGTCGTCACCCGGCCGGGAAAATGGATTTTTCTTTCTCCTGTGACGTACTCGATCCGTCGAAAGAACGAATCGCTACTCCATCTACACCACCGCCAGTATCGAATTAAGGAGAGGGGGGTCTATTGGCCCAGGCTGCGCGACTATGTACGTTGGTTACCCAGCTCCGGTCACTGACGTAGCCTGGATTTTACTCCACAGATTTTGTCCAGCGTCATAGTATTTTTTCACATCCGTCTTTTCACTAATTAAACATCCCCTCTCTCAGATAATAACAACAAAAGGTCACACTTTTTCTTCTCAAACATGCGCAAATTGTACGACGGATGATTTTGAACTCCCGCTCAATTGTTAATTTTTCCCGGTCAATTTAAAAGAGTGCAAACGATTTGTATAATCTCAAACGATTTTTAAAGATTTTCAAACATTAGAAAAATTTTGTAAGATTCCTGATTTGGAATAGGAAACTTTTTTAAAGAATTATAATTTCAAGTTGGAGCATCAGATCATTTTTGGTCATAAGAATTAAAATACTTATTTGTAACAGAGAATGTTGTAACTAATTATAATTCTGAATTTAAAAAAGGATTTTTTTAATCCCTTCTTCTAATTCAGAATTAAAATTATTTTCCGAAATTCCCGTTCCATGTCCAAAATTACTTCAAGATAAAATTATCATTCTTTTAGAAAATTCCCTATACCAGGTCAGAATCAAATTCATTTCCAAAATTTTAATTATTAACGGAATTTCCGGTCATAAAGTAAACCTAAAGTGATAATTATAATTCTTTGAGGAAATTTTCGGTGCTACGAAAATTAAAATTGTCTTAGTAAATTCTCTGTCCCAACTCAGAATTATAATTATTGTTGAAAATTTATTGTTCCAGTTCGGAATTAGAGTAATAAAATATATGAAAAAAAAAAAATTGATTAGCATTTCCGAATGAACGAAATTTCCGGTCATTTTCTGGTTGTTTTAAGGGACACAAAAAATTTTCACGGTCATTAAAATTTGAGAATTAGAACTTTCAAAGGTGAAAATTTTTTAACCCTTTTACATTAGCCAATTTTAAAGCAAGTGCCCTTAAAATGCAAAATTAAACCTTTTTCACTTTTATAAATTGAACAGTTCAAAGATTTCTGGTTAAAAATGTAAATCCACGCAAGCATTTTCAATTCTGCAAATTGAAGAATGAATCAATAAATTTAAAAATTTTCAAAATTATATCATTGTAAGCAATTTGAAGTAGGAAATATTTAATTTGAAGGAATGAATTTTTATTTTAAACCCAACACTTTTCAAAGTAGAAGTTAATTTTTTTTTTCGTTTCAAATTAATAACTGTTAAATTATTTTTTATGCACCAAAATTCACGTTAAAATTTTTCAGAGAGAACAATTAACATTGTAACGTCGAAATTTTTAATTTAGCACTCTAAAATATTAAGGATTCAAGGCTTTCTATTCCAAACAATTTAGTTTATAATTGTCCTGATTTAAAATTTTAAACTATTCATTATATTATTTATTTATATAAATTAACAGTCAAATATGGCTAAACATTTTAAAAATTCAAATTGAATGGTTTAAAAATAGAATATTTCAGACTGAAACAATATTTGAATAGGATTTGAAACTCAATAAAAGTATTGCATTATAAATCTATTAATTTGAAACTATTTTGAAATTAAAAAAAGTTTATAAAGCTTCTTAGCGCTAAAATCAGTAAATTAAGTTTGAGCAGTATCAGAAACGTCTTGCAAAATTCATTATTGTTAAATTCTTAATACTAGAACTACAGTTCAATTTAATTAATATATTTAGATTTATATTTGATCAACTTAGAACATTTTTAATATCAAATTTTCAATTTCAACCCTTTTTAATTGTTCAAGTCTCCAAAACTGCATTTTAAAATGCTTCAAATTAAAATTAGAAAAAATTAGCTATTACTTGATATGAAATTTGTGATATCTATAGTGATTGGATAGATTGTTCTTCTATAAATTTATAAAATTCCCTATCAATAAAAAATTCACTATTATTTCCGATTTTTTCCAGCTCTCAAGAAATTCCAGGTCATTTTCCGGTTTCCTGGTCCAGCGGCCAACCGTATTTAGAAAAAAAACACCTTTTGTAGCTAAAATTAAAAAAAAATTGTTTGAAAAATGTTTATATGTTTCTTATAGAAAAACAGCTGAAGATTCTTAAGGCCATGTGACGAGTGGGTCACGTGACCGGATTCCTAGCTTACCGACACTTTTTTATTTGTCAACTTATTTTCACACGAATAGCCACATCGAGTTGAAAATTTGGGATAATAAATAAGAAGCACTAAGGAGGGCGGATCTGGTCCTAAATTGTAATAATCATGAAAAAAAAAATGTCTGTAAAAATTTTGTTGTTGCTTTTTTCATGATTATTACAATTTAGGACCACAGCCGCCCTTCTTAGTGCTTCTTATTTATTATCCCAAATTTTTAACTCGATGTGGCTATTTGTGTGAAAATAAGTTGACAAATAAAAAAAGTGCCGGTAAGGCAGGAATCTGGTCACGTGACACACTCATCACATGGCTTTAAGAGAATATAAGTTTCTACTTTTTCGATACATCGACTCCATTTTTAGTGACAGATTTTTGAATGAGTGCAAAAAGATTTTTATATCCGCCCAAAAATGGTTTGCTCTTTAGTACTGTTCTCTAAAGAGAAAAAAATCTAGGGAAAAATTCTCAATAGCATGAATTCTGGCCTCTTATTTTCTGGCGTTAGTGTATTATCAATATTCTATCAAAATTACAAAACCTAGTATAGTTTAATTTAGATTAAACTTACTGACATTAAATTTGAATTTCAGTAAAATTAATTGAAAACTTTGAACTGAATGATATAAAGATTAAAATATTCAGTTTCTTAAGTCTTTAAAAGACTTTAAAAGCAAATTCTTTATGTTCTATATCTATACAATCATTATTGTAAAATATAAATGATAGATTATACTTTCTGAAAGTTTCAAACTGAATAGCTAAACTTGGATCTAAAAGATTTTCAAAAATGTTCTACTTTTGGATCCGACACTTAAAAGACAATTCGCGGTCCAGCTAAGCTGAGTGAGTGACTACCCTGAGTGAGAGTGTACTCTCGGAATGAAAATTTACGAGTACAAAAATACATTCTCGCGAATATTGAGACTCTATTTTATCTCTCTCCCTCGAGACTTCGATCTTTTCTGAAGTGCAAAAATTGAAAATCCATTCACAGCAATTTTTCACTCGACTTAGCCAACACAAAAACCAAATAGCTAATAAAACGTGAATTTATATATCTTTTATTCTGCCTGAAACAAACAAAAAATCAAAAGAAGAGGCTTTCCTATTACGAAATCTTCAGTTCCGGTATTGCCAAGCTCAATTTTCAAAGAACGATGATAAGTAACAACAAAAAATTATTTACCTTACCGAGAACTTTGGAAGACGATTAACTAATATTGTATGCCCATTACACAACTCACCTGAAACAAATAAGAAAACAATCTGTTAGTAAACATGTAAATAAAAGACCAATCTACATGTTTTACTCAATAACATCCCAGAAATAATTAACAGGGTGACCGAAAAGTTGAATACTCAACCAAAAAAGATTAATTTTTAATCAAACAGTTGCATTTTATCCAAAAAAGATTAAATTCTAACTAAAAAGACGAATTTCGAACAAAACATTTGAATTTTTAAGCACAAGTGTTGGCTTTTTAACAAAATTGTAGGATTTTCAACCAAATAAAAAATGTGTAACTAAAAATAATCCTCAGGAGGAAACAACTGCAAAAAGAGAAATTGAAGAAAAAAATGCAAGGCAAATAATTTACTAACATTATTGGGGTGGCCACGAGACTTAATTTTCAAAATTCCCTACTTTTTCCCTGACCATTAATGACCAGAATGCTAGTTTTGTAACATTTTCAACACAGAATATTTTATAAACGTAATGAAACAATTTAAAATTAAGCTTTTTAATTTATTATTCTTCACGCTTATTTAAAGTGCATTTTATAGAAATTCCCTGACCTTTGCAAGATTTTTTGGAAATCACTGACTTTTTTCTGATTTCCACTTTTTCCCTGACCTACATCCACCGGAATTGAATGTGTACAATTCAAATAAGGTATTTTTCTTTAACGACTTTAAAATTAAAAATGGAAGACCTTCCAGAAGAATGAAACTCTTCAAAGAAAATAACATTTCAAATACCATTTTTCTGAATCTGTATTACAAAACATTCTCTCAAAATAATTATGGCACTTTTGGATTGGAAAAATCTCATAAATTTCATTTGATTTGCTGTCCATACGATTTAATGGTTCGAGTGGTGAAAAGGAGGAAGAGGACAAGAAGCGAATTGCGAAGAAAGTCGTAGGTCGGTGAAATATCTTCGGTATCGTCTTTTCTCAATGATTTATCGCGACCTCCACAGAGATTTGCACATCTTGCTTCGCCTGCTTTCCACGCCCAGGATAAAAAAATGACAGACTAATAATAAATTGTTTTCCCTTGCATGAAGGAGCTCCTTGTCACCAAAATAAGCTTCGACTGGTCACAAATTATTTTCGGATACCGATGATTTGTTGGCACCCATTACCAAATTACTGCTTATTGTGCCTTTCAACTGATATGTTGATACCCATGTCAAGAAGGTTTAGGGCAAAAAAAATCATTTACATAAAACACGGATTTTGACGATAAATGGAAATGATTAGCCTTAATCTCACTCTTTTGACTTTAAAAATCATCCTTTTGTTCCCAGCGTAAAAATTGCTATTTGTAACGTTCCTTATTCAAAATTTCCCAATGTCAAACGATTTTTATTTGAAATTATTTGAGCATTAAAAATTACTTAGTTCGTAAAACTTCCGATCAAAACATAAAACTGTTATTTCTCGTGTTTTTTTCCGAGTTTGTGACCGCCCTGATTTTTTGCATATCAGACTTCACAGACCAAATGCTCTCAAAACAGGGAAAATAAGATGTTTTTTGGAGAAATAAGAATAAATTCTCTTAAATAAAACTGATGAAATTGGCAAGCCAACAAGACGAATTTTCTTCGAAACAGTTGAAATATTTTCCACTCGAAAATATATGAATTTTCAACCTAAAAAAGATGAGTTTACAACAAAATAAATGAATTTTTAACTGAAAAAGATAAATTTTCAACCAAAAATAGAATAGTTAAATTTTCAGCTAGTTTTTAACAACAGAAATATATTTTGAACCAAGAACATAAAGATTCAAATAATAAGATAACTTTTCTACCAGAGAAAACAAATTTCCAACAAGATAGTTGAATTTTCACCTAAAATAGATAAATTTGCAACTTAAATAAAATAATTAAGTTTTCAGTAAAAAAATTCATTTTCAACCAAATAAAATGAATTTTCAACGAAGTAGTTAATCTTTCAACCAAACAGATGAATTTTCAACCACGAAAATTAAATTTCTATCAAACAAGATAAATTTTCGAAAAAAATGGAATAGTCGATAACCAACAAAATGAGAAATTTTCAAAGGAGTGAAACAAAATTTTGTAAAATCAAAATCACTATTTGTGGGTAAATCAAATGTACACTTCCGAGACGAACTGTTGTCGAATTGAGGTCAAAAAAGTTTTATCAAAAAAAGTTATCAATGGTCGAGGAAATGGATGTGGAAGTTGACAATCTGAAAGTGACACTAATCTAAAATAGGACCAGTCTTGACTGCAGATTATGATAAAAAATTCAATTTTCCGTTCAAAAGTAAAATAAAATCATATTTTCGAAATATTATATTTGTGAATATGGTTAAATAATGTTTGATATAGAAAAATTAGCCAATTCCGAGAAAATAAACCGAGAATTTAGAGACTCACTGATTTTTAAAATCGGCTTTGAACAATGATTAAAAAAGGAATTTTCAATTTTTTTCGAACATAAAAAAATTACTCTCGAGAGGTGGGGATACTGAATGAGAAGAAAGAAGGTTTGATACACATTTATGAATCATCTTACTATATCCAAACAATTTACAACATTATTATTACCATCCTGTGACCGAAATATTAATAATCGTAATTTTTTGCAAGTTTACATACGACACGAAACATGGACTACAAGCTTCGTGAAGTGAACAACAGATGTCGGCAGCATTTTCCACGAAAATGACTATAAGCTTCAGCAAGTGGCTGATAGAGGTATTGCGTTTTTCTGCACTCGGACAACGACTTGAGCATCCTAATATCTAAAAAAAAGCAGATATCACGCGTTATTATCTTTATGTTTCGCCGTACTATCTTATACTTTAAACATCTACGTTTGAACATTAATTTTTCTCTGTACAGTACCTAAGAGGGCCAGATGGAAATTATATATTTAAAGCATCAATACCTAATTTAAATTTCTTCTTGCACTTTATTGTGAAACCCCGGAAAAACGAGCCGCTTAGCCCCATTTTACGGTAACGAAATTCGAGTTGGTCCAGTTGAGGAAGATTGGCAAGTAACGGAGAAAGTTACGTACAGAACTTAACAGTGCTTGAAATAAATTTTGCGAGAGCATCATGCCAAGTAACAGTGCCTCTGAGTTGAGGTTAGCGACCGTATTGTCGCATAAATACTGCGTCAGGGATATTATTTATTACCTTGCCATTCTGTCCAATTCTGTCACAGCAAAGGCTTTTCGCGCTGAGCGCTATTCTTTTACTCCTAGTCTTTTGTTCTCTTCACGTGGCACTGAAAGAAGCTCTATTTTCCATTTCGCCTACATCATCGATTTTCAAAAACACTCGCTCTTTGTAGCGGAACTGACAAGGCGTTCAATAAGTCGAGTATGAAGTTACAAGGGCGAGATAGTAGAATGAAAAGATACACTCTTTTCCAAGACAACATTAGCCGATCCTACTTTTGTAAGTAAGTTGTTTTGGAAATAGTCATTTTTGTGTTTTTTCAAATTATTTCTTTCTAGCTTATTTAGAAAAATACTTTGAACAACTCAGGGTTCTGTACTGCAAAGTTTCAAAACTAACATAAATATAATTATGATATATTTTTTGTTGTATTAGAATTGAACCCATTGAGAAGGCGACTCCGTGAATTGCGTATTTGTCATTTGCAGATTAAGATTTTTAAAACTGAATTAGTTTGCGACAATGTGAATCGGTCAGTTTCTCGACATTAGCAGTAATAAAGTGTCTGTAAGCAAAAAGAAAAGGATTCTTTTTAAAAATGTTAAATTTCTTACAAAACCGAAACTGAAGTTTCTAATCGAGCTGTAAGTTATCGAATGCTATCGTCCCAAGTAGTCAAAAAAGAATATAAATCAGATTTTCGACTTGCGAAAGACAACCAAATTTGGAGGTTTCAACAAAAAAAATTCAATAAAAAATTGTCGGACTAGTAATTGTATATACTTCATGAGTTTTGTTTCAATATTAAGTTCGTGAGGTACAGTTGATAGTAAAAGTATTTCTGCAGAGAAGGGAACTCGAAATAAAAATGTATAACCATTGCCGAAATTACGCCATTTCTCTTTTTATTATTATTATTATTATTGCCAGTTTAGGGGCTGGAGCACTAATGTAGAATCTAATTTAGACCCTACTTTGACGCTAAACGTGAAAAAACGGCTGATTTCGGACATTTTTAGCGTCAAAGTAGGATATAAATTGAATTGAAATCGCTGCTTATTTTGAACCTACTTTGCAGCTCCAACTCCTCCTAAAGTAGGAGTCATAGGTTCAAAGTAGGGCCTAAATTTCGACTCGGGTGATTTATCATATATAACAAGGAACATAACGGTTCCGTAGTTCAATTTTAGGTAAAAAAAGGGGATTTTATTTATGATTAAAACACTTACGAGCTCTCTAACAGAGCGCCTTTTCTGCTGAACACTTCAGCACTTTATAATGATAAAAATACATCAGAAAAAAATCATAAAGAACAAAGATTGAAAAATAGATACATAAAAAAATTGAAAAATGCTCGTGTTTGAACTTTTTGAAATGTATTCTTTTTCATTATAAAACCCTGAGTTGTTCAAAGTATTTTTCTAAGTAAGCTAAGAAGGAATATTTTGAAAAAATAAAAATGTCTATTTGAAAGACCTACGTTTTCTGTTTTTGTTTCCTCAGAAGTTTAAGTTTGTTTCTAATGTATTTGTATCAGTTGAAAGCTCTCTGATGTTCAAAACATTTATTAATGTCAATTTAAAAAATATATTGTATAAAGAAACAGAAATTTAAAATACTTTATTAGAAGGTTACACTACTTTTATTTTTTGCATATTATTTTCGATTTCCAAAATTTGTTTCTACAACCACTACAACGTAGTGTTTTTAAAAATATGTATATAAAATGAATCAAAATTCCTATTCATTTATAATAATAAGAAAATCCAGTTTAGGTTAAAAACTCATCCTTTTTGATTATCAATTATACTATTTGATTGAATATCTAATTATTTTGTTGGAAATTGAACCATTTTTTTAAATTCATCAGTTTGGTTGAAAACTCAACTATTTTTGTACAAAACTCAACTATTTTGGTAGAAAACTCAACTATTTGGTTGAAAATGAACTTTTTTGTTGATAATTCATAATTTGGTGTTTAAAATTAACTTTTTTTGTTGAAAATGCAACTCTTGTAGTGTAAATGTAACCTTTCTTGGTTAAAAATGCAACTGTTTGGTTGAAAATTAATCTGTTTTGGTTGGGGATTCAACTATTTCATCAAAAATTCGGCTTTTCTGGATGATTTCAACTGTTTTTAATTTTACTTGAAAATTCATCTCTGGTTGAAAATTCGTTGTTTTTTTTTTGAAAGTTAACTTTTTTGTTGGGGTTGAAAATTGAACTGCTTTGTCCAAATAGTTGAAAATGAACTTTTTGTTAAAAATTCACATTTTTTAGTTGAAAATTCAACACTTTTGTAGAAAATTCGTATTTTTTGTTTGAATTAAAGTGTTTGTGATTGAAAATTAAAACATTTTCGGGTTGAAATATCAACTGTTACATTTTTTGTCGAGAAATCATCTTTTTGGTTGAAAATTATACTACTTGGTTCAAAGTTCAAATACTTTGTTAAAAATTCATCTGTTTGATTGAAAATTCACCCACTTGATTAAAAATGTATCCATTTGATTGAAAAAGCAATATTTTTACTTGAATTATCAGAAATTTTAAGCATTTTAATTAAATTTTAATATTAGTACCTAACTTTAATTTTATTTAAAAGAATCTATTCCCCTATATTAGTGCCATTATCAAAAAGAATCTATTAAAAAATATATAATAATAAAATAATAATAATAAAATATATAATAAAATATATAATATAAAATATGGGTAAAAATTATGGATTTCAAGTATTTTAAGGAATTTGAAATTCAAGGGGAAATGGAGAAAAGAGAAAAAAGGGGGATTAGGTAAAAAAGAGGCGGACTGTGATCCCCGGAAAGTAGAATGAAAATATTTTTTTTTCAAGAACCATTAGCCGATATTTTTTTATGTTCATTAAATCCGAAATCAGTTGATGGGCTTATCATATGTAAAAGAGAAGGAAAAATCAACCACCGTAAAGGAAGACAATGAATGCGTGGGAGGCTGACTGAAGAGGAGTTTCGAATTACAAAGCCTGATAATAACGAAGTATTCTGACAAAAAAAGAGCTTCTTTTTCCTTAAGGATACTAGTTTTTCTTACTAATGGCACATTCGTCTCAAATGTCAAAACAATCTTAAGTAAAGCAGACAGTAGCAGATCAGGGGAGAATTTTTTTTGCGTATTTCGGTGAATAAATGGACTTACAACATTGTTGGAATTGGCTCGGAACAAATACCAAAATAAAAATTGTAATGTACTTGAAAAAGGTACAAGAGAAAAAGAGTAGCAGTACACATAAAGCGTGTAAATAAATTTCATGAAAGAAAGTAAACGAAAAGCCATCAAAATTTTTATAGCGCAGAAGTTTGAACTCATCAAAGGTCAGATGGTTTTATTGACCCCAAGGGTGAAGCTTGACGATTGATGCTGAATGTATGAAGTGCTCAGCTACTTTGTAGCATAGGTGATTTAATAATTATCCAAACGTAACACCTGTTAGTACGTAATTAAATTTTTCCGAAGTGCATATACATTACGTAACTGCTTCAGAATCAGAAGTCATGATTATAGGGGTGGAATGCGTCATTAATATAAATAATCCCTATAATTATTTCCAGAGTTTTTCCATCAGATTCAAATATGCGAAAAATTTTTAATTAAGTCAATAGAATTTCAATTTGAAGCTTTTCCTTTCCATCGCAATCAATTAAATTCTGAGGTTCTAATTAAGTTTCCTGTAATTTCAGAGAGTTGCAAAAATAGCGTCCTAAATTTCTTCCAAATACTTCTAGCAAATTTGTTTGCTAATTAAATTAACACCAAGTTTTTACTAAATTATTGCAGTGTGAAAGACTTCCTTTCATAAAATTTAATTGATGATTCAGTGAGTTTTCACAAACTTCAGCGACTATATACTGAAATTTAAGTCTCTTCCTAATTAAAGCCAGTAAAAAACTACGTTTATTTCAGTGTATAATCACTGATTTCTCAGTTAATTTTTACTGATTGAGTTGTAAATTGATAAATAAGATAGCCGATAGGGTATATCATATAAAAAACTTCAGCTATACCCGAAATTTTATGCAGTTTTACATATATGACTGAAATTTCAGTTACTTTTTTTACTTACTGTACATAACTCAGTCAAAATTTACTGGGAATCTGTTGCGCATTTCTGACTATCGCAATCTAAACTGTTTACCTTGTTTTATTGATTTAACATTTTGAAAAGTTGCTAAAAATCATTTGGTACTTAGTGAAACTTCAGTAACCTTTTCTACTGTAAACTCAGTAAAAACGTTACAAAAATTTTAGTGAATATTCATGAAGATTCAAGAGAAACAATTTAGGAAAAGTCTTAACTGAAATTGCAGTGCCATTTCTGAAACTTTAATAAAATTAACTTAACTTGAAAAAAGGGTTTCTAAAAGTGTCTAAAAGCGCGTGATGAAAAATTGAAAAATTATCAATTTCGAACGGTCAGAACAGCAGTGGTTTTTTTGTACATAAAGCTTATTATAAAATTAATGTGTACCATATTAAATTCAATACAAAACGCTTTAAATTCCTAAGATTTCAAGTCAAAATATATTACATTTGAACAAAATAGTTGAATTTTCAACAAAAAAATTAATTTCTAACCAAATGGTTGAACTTTCAACCAAAAGAGACTAATTTTCATCAAAATAGTTGAATAAAAAAGATTCACTTCAACACACTTCACTCAACTTTCAACCAAGCAGTTAAATTTTCAACCAAAAAAGATAAATTAACAAAACAAAAAATATAATAGTTTATATTTCAAGCAAAGCAGATTTTAATTTTTTATAACAAACAGTTCAATTTAACACAGAAAAAACTAAGAATAAAATTTGTTGCAGAACATTTTTTAGAGCGATAAAGTTTTGTTCATCGAACTTCGCGTCTTTCAAAATACATGTGTTTGTCATGGAAAAACAAAAGAAAGTTAAACCGATATTTGTGTAAAGTTTATCCTGTGAAGTTAATTTTTGTTGCAAAGAATCTTTCGTCGGAAATCGATGTAAAGTTTATCTTCTGTTTTTTCTGTGAACCAAAAATAACGAATTTTTAACAAAACAGTTGAATTTTCAATCAAAATTACTTTCTACCTAAAGAAATGAATTTTCAATAAAAGGGTTCAGTTATCAATGTAAAAAGTGGAATATTTTCAGCAACGTTGTCTTTGAAAGTCGAAAGAATGAATTTTCAGAAAAACTTAAACTTTCAAGCAAGAAAGATAAATTTTCAATAAAGTTCAACTTCCAACGCAGAAAAAAAATTTCAACCAAATAGTTAAACATTCAATAAGCAAAAAAGATAAATTGTAACAAAAACAGTCGAATGTTTAATTAAATAGTTGAATTTTTAAACCAAACAGACGAATTTGTTAGACAACTGTTGAATTTTCAACAAAATAATTGAATTTCCAAAAATAATTTAATTTTCAAGTTTGTAGTTGAATTTAAAACCTGTAAACATGATTTTTAGACGAATTATCGAATTTTCAAATCGAAAAGACGAATCTTTATAAGACAGTTAAGTTTTTTACCAGAAAAGTTCTTTTTGTTAACAAAGAAAGTTAAATTTCAACCAATACAGATGAATTTTCTACCAAAAACGAGAAATTTCCAATCCAACAGTACGAATTTCCGATCAAGAAAATCGCATTCAAGCGTAAAAACCAGGAAAACGGGGAAAGGCGGAAGTTTCTTGTATACAGGGGAATAAAGAGGAATTATTTTAAAAAGGGGAAAAGGGGGAAAGAGTGTGAAGTCTGATATTATACAAATTGTAACTTGATCAATTCTTTCCAACAAGTCGAAAAATTACTTCCTTCCGGCTTTGACACACCCGTAATTAAAAAACGCCCTACCTATTGCAGATGAAATTCTCCAACAATATTCCCTGACAAGCAGATTTCCCCTGAAATACGAGCACCCTCTTAATACGAACAAAAGCTTGATTAAAAGCGCTGAAATCCGCTATAAAGTTTGTAATGCAGAGGACCTTGGTAGGGCTCGGCTCGACTAAAAGGCTTTAAAAAAGTCGCTTTGGCCGCATAAAATTAAAAAGAAAGTCGCATGCAGTATTGAAAAAAGTCGAACAAAAGTAGCATCAAATTTTTATAGATAATGAGAAAACAGTATGAGACATAGTCAAAATAAAACATAAAATTAAATCCATTTCTTCACAATAATCATTCAGTTTAAATGATTCTGAATCTGGGTTTAAAATATTTTTTTCTGAACTGTTAAATTTTTCAAGTTGGATTAATTTAGATAACTTTGTAATTTATACTCATTTTGAACATTTTTAACTGGAAAAAATCAATTCTTTTAAATAAAATTGATATTGATACAGTGCTGTATTCAATATGCAACTTTAAAGTTAAAACAATTTTTCATAACATCCATTCAGCTTGAAGGATTCTGAATCTGGGTTGAAAAGATTTATTTCTGAACTGTTGAAATTTCAACCAAATAGTTGAATTTTCAATCCAAAAAAAAAGAATTTTTCAGAAGACATTTGAATTATCAACGAAGAGGTGAATTTTGTAACAAAAAATATATATTTATTTAAAAAAATAAGTTACCATAAAAGAAGAATTTTCAATCTAAACGGGTGAATTGCGCTTCCAAAAAAGCGATCAATTTCCCACCAAATAGGCAATCGAATTTTCAACCAAAAAGAATGAACTTTGAAACAAAAATAGTTGGATTTTCTTATTGGGTTCTATTAATTCAGTTCGCATTCAAATAAAAAACCGAGAAAAGGAGGAAGTTTCTTGAAAACAGGAGGGGAAAGAGGAATTTTTTAAGACTTAAAAATGTACAACTATTAAGGTTAGCATTTTCAAAAAATTAAAACTTTTAATATGTATTCACGAAATTAGAAATTGTTTATTTTAAACGATAATTGAATGGTAGAAATGCAAAAGTAGTCAAGCGTCAAATTTTCGAAATCGGGTTTATTAGCTCAAAAAATCAGATAAATTCTATTACACATGCCTGCCAAAGGATTTTTTTGGGGCATCATTTTTCAAAATTCTCACTAAAAAAAGAACAGCTGGAGGGGTCAAGCGCCGTGTGTTTGACTTGTGTTTTTGTGTTCACAATCCGCGAAGCTTTTCTAACCACAAAGTAAAAAATCAAATTTCATTTTTCTCGACACTGGCTAATTATTTTTAATTACTATTGGATCCCTTCCGTTGAACACTAAGTAACTTAAAACCCAATTCCTCATTTTCTGGAAATATGCAAAATTATTACTACTATCGTCATTTGAAGTTGCAATGTCAGTTTTACACCATTTCGAAGTCAGAATTGGATTTTCAAATTTCGTGAAACTGCATGATTTTTTTAAAACAATTTTTTTGGAAATTAATTCGTCCATTCAATAGCTAGAATTCAAAATTTTAGTTTTTCTCAAACTGCAAATTGACTCCACAATTAATGTTGAAAGATGTTAAAAGTCGATACGGACCCAAAATCTAACCTCGAAACCTGACCTGTTTCATTCATTTTCTCGAAACCGGATAACTTTTGTGAGCAAACTTTTTTTTATTTCGATAGAGCATGAAAGTATCTCGAAAGAACTTTCTTATTTTTTTCTTAGATGGTCCCGCTGAATTTACAACATGTTTTTAGTCTCTCGTGAAAAAAGTGAAAAATGGCGCTTGACTCCTTTTGCATTTCTACCCTTCAATTAAAAATTTTCTAAATAAAAGCTTTAATGAGAAATTATTCATTTCTTAATCATCTCCAATAAAATTTTATATTTTTTTCTAGTTTCGAATTTCAATTTCAAAAGTTTCATTGTGAGTAAAATTGAAACTAAGTATAGCGATCACCTGAGAAAAACGGTAAAAAGCCGATTAGCCAATTTTTTTTCTCAAAAAGTCGAAATAAAAGTCGAACGATGCTAGCCCTGCTTTTGTTTAAATCTGTCGAGTGCGGCCCTGTCTGCGTATACGCGGATAAGTTTCATAATTTTTGAGCAGTTTGTAATATTACGCACTCAGTAAGCAAGAGTAGGTATAATAGGTACCTGGCTTTGGCATAGAGTATAGAACTACGACAACGGGAGGGACTCCAGCAGTCGACACGACACGTAAGCTTGTGTAACGCGTAATCATTTCCACGGCCTTCCACCGTGCAACTTTCTAAACAAAACTGCCTCCCAGCAGTACCGCACTATCCGATACTATATCGCATCCTACTTTAGTGTTAACGGGGCTATTCGGGATCGATAACTCACCGAGAGCTGGGTTATCGCCGCAAAGTCAGGTCGATAAAGTTGGCCGGAATTCGGGAGAGAAAGAGAGAGAGAGAGAGACGAGCCACCCTCTCGATTCGTAGGGAACAACGCTTTTCCAAAAAATTTCTCACTATCGACTAGATACTAGATGGCTTAAAAAATGTCGACAAAAAGTCGCATTCAAATTTTAAAGATAATGAAAAAAAAAAAAAATCAGTATCAGACACTAAATGACTGAAATAATAACTTTGTCTGTTTAGGAATATAGAGTGAATAATTGTCATTGATTTTCATGTATTCTTTCCACAATCAACATAAACTTCAAAGTTAAAAAAAAAAATTTCGACACGATTCATTGAGTTTGAAGGATTTTGAATCTGGGTTAAAAATTTATTTCTGAATTGTTAAACTTGTCAAGTTGGATTATTTTCAAATGAGATAAGTTTGTAATTTACATTCACTTTGGAAATTTTGAATTGGAAATAATAATTAAATTCTGTTTAATAAAATTAATATAGAATACAATATTGCATTCAATATGCAAGTTCAAAGTTAAAACAATTTTTTAACAGCATCCATTCAGCTTGAAGGATTCTGAATCTGGGTATAATTTTTTGTTTTCTGAACTGTTAAACTTGTCAACTTGGATTATTTTCAAATTAGATAAGTTTGTAACTTAGATTCACTTTGAAAATTCTTCATTGGAAATAATAAATAAATTGCTTTTAATAAAATATTAATATACATACAAAATTACATGCAATAATATGCAACTTTATAGTTAAAATAATTCTATACAACGTCCATTCAGCTTGAAGGAATATGAATCTGGGTTTAAAATAGTTCTTTCTAAAGTGTTTAAACTTGTCAGCTTGGGTATTTATCAAATTAGGTAAGTTTATAATTTACATTAATTTTGAACCTCAGCAACATTCATTATGAACATTTTAAACTTGAAATTACTCAACAATTCAAGTTTAAAATTTTAAACTGTATAATTTAAATATGGCATAAGGTGACCTTTCACGAAAGTAAGAGAATAAATTCTTTTAAATAAAATTAAAATAGACAGAATATCGAATTCAATATAAAACGCTTTAAATTCCTAAGATTTTAAGTTAAACTATATTGAATTTTCAACAAAGTAGCTGAACTTTCAACCAACAGAGACGAAATTTCAACCAAAAGTATGAATAGCAGTATACAAAAAATTCCAAATAAATCTGATCTACAATTTTCTTTAAACTGTCTCTTTTTGAATATAGATTTTATTTTGACTTCAACATTGACCACAATACCAAATATATTTGCTCCAATTTGGTGAAATCCTTATTGAAAAGATCAATCTTAAAAAAAAATTTTTTTTAACAAAGTAGCCAAAATTTCAGCCAAAAATGATTTTAATTTTAAATTTAAAAAACAGTCAAAATTAAACCAAAAAGACGAATTTTCAACAATTAAAAAAAAATCAAACAGTTGAACAAATTAATTGTGAACAAAAATGTTCACAAATTAGATTAATCTTTGAACTTGAATTAAAAAAAATTATTTTCAATAAAAAAACTTTCAATAAAAAAAGAAGAATTTCAACAAAATACTTGAATTCTCAAGCAAAAACACAATTTTTTTCTAGAAAACAGTTGAATTTTCAACAAAGAAGTTCCTTTTTAACAGAAAAACATAACTTTTCTACAAAAAAAAAAGATTTTTCAGTCCAAAACAAGATGAATTCTCAACAAAAAATATAATAGTAGATACCAGCGATATTTATCCTTGACATAGCTACAAATATTGTTATAAAAGAACGAACGATATTGACGAAATTTTTATCGCAGGGACTTGCAGCGGAATTTATTGCAAGTATTATTATTAATAAATCACATATATAAATCGTTAAATCAAAGATATTATATGACTGGATTAGAAATGTTGTAACTGAATATGGCTCTAATGAAATATGATTAATTTGGACAGAGGTTTTAAATTTATAATTGATTTGACAGTTTACCTTCGAATTAAGCAGATTATAAGGGCCCATTTGAAATGAAAATAAATGGAATTAATAACAAAACAAGTTTTTAAACTTTCGAGATTTGTTAAAACTTGGATTAAAATATCTTTCGATTCTCCGCATTTCTTACTAACTAAAAATTTGTACATGAGGTTTCGATTTTGTATGACATTTGAAACTCTTGACGTCATGTAGCTAATTCAAATATAGGAAAATCCTTGAATCGAAGTAAGCTGTTCCAAAATAAAAATTACTTCAATCACATATATTGTAGTTTTATTAAATTTGATTTTACAGAATTTTTCTGTTTGAACTACAATGTTTTTGTGGTGTAGAAGTAGTTATACTTTCAACCCAGTTGTTTAAATATCTGACAGTTAATATTTCAAATAAAAAATATTTAAATTTTAAATAAAAAACAGTCGTATTCAACCAAAAAAGCCAAATTTTCGAAAAATAGTTGAATCCTCAACCATACTGTTGAAATTGCAGGCTAAAAAGTTAATTTTCAACCAAGAAAGATGAATTTTTAATCAAGAAAAATGTTCATATAAAAATCGCCCTATTTGTTCCCATTTCATAATTAGAAACCCTTTGAGCTTTTGGTTTTCACAATCCTTTGTGTACTATTTTATTTGAAAACATTAGAAATAATAAACTTTAATATTGAATTCCTAATGTTAACCTTATTTTAAATTGAATAAGTCCAATTTCAAGAGCTACAAAATTATATTAATATGAAACATTCGAAATTCTACGATTTCAAACTAGTAGTCTTAAAAAGTTGAATAAATTCAAATTGGACGCCTTTAAAACTATGAAATTTCCAAATGAGAAGTGTATAAATTTGCACTTGAAATTGAAAGTATTAAAAATTTAAGCATTGCAAATTTTACACTGATAGAATAGAAAAGTTTGAAAGCGAAACATTTCAGGCTGAGAAGTTTAAATTATTAAGATTAAAACAATGTTATTATTTCAAGTTAGAAGCCTGTGAAATTAAGCAGTCCAAATGACTAACATTCAAAAATTAAAATTCTCAAAACTACGACTTCAAAATAAGACAATTTAATATTTTAACCTATCTTTTTCAAATTTCGTTAGATTTTTTTCAATGAGAAGGATTTGTAATTGAAACTAGTTCGAAAAATAAATTGCTTAAATGGAATAATTGTTTAATTATTGTTTTACACGTATTGAAATTGAATTAAATGAGAATATAAGAATGATATGTGAATGTAAATTCCAAAATGAAAACAGATCAAGGTTTAGCGAATTCTTCGCCCGTCACTGGTAAGTCAACAAAAAGTCCTTTCATGATTGCAGAAAAGATTGAGCAATTCACAGAGCTAGACCAATATTGAAATAAAAAATATAAAAAAACTTCCTTCAAAATACATAAACTTTTTTCATGGAAATATACGACCTTTAAAATTACATCAATGATTTGAAAATACATTTTTTAAACAAACATTTACTTAAAAAATCAAATTTTGAAAATTTATGTTTATGTTTATTTAAAAATGTATTTTCAAATATTTAATAAACTGACACATTAAGTCATAGACCATTTTTTCTATAGCGTTCGGTTATTTTACCGTTCTCAAACATTCGATTGTTGGTCAACCAAAAAAAACACATCAATAATATTAAATTTCTATCTTACAAGTCCCTTAATTTTATTATTCAACACTATTTCTTTCTCTTTTAATCAAGATTGTTTTATTCCACTCTTGATAAATGCACATCCTTTTTTTTCTATAAAAAGAAAAAGCGAAACGGGTATATAAAGGATGCTCAGCCTTCGAGATGATTCATCACTATTTTCTGGTAATCATCAATTCAGCAGTATACAATTCTAGTGTATGCTAAAATTAATTAATTAGAAATTGCAGGCAATAATTACGAAATGAGAAGATATCTCGCCCTATTATTTGAGAACTATTAATAGGTCAAGCGAATCATTCCACACGATTATTGCAATTTTATTTTATCGGTCATAAAAACTGTTTTGTATTACGTAACAAAATAAAATTGAAACCACTGCCAATTGTAATTTGAGTTTTATTGCTAGATAATTATTTTATTTTTTCTCAATTGTATTATCAAAATGCGAAACTCATTACCCTAACATAGTAACTTTAAGAATCAATTTCATATTTCAGACTTCACACTCTTTCCCATATTCCCCCTTTTCCCCTTCACCTTTTTAAAGAATATCTCTTTGTTCTCCTGTTTTCATGAAATTACCCCGCTTTCTCAATTTTTGTTTTAGTTAAAAATTCTATTATTTGGTTGAAACTTTAATTAGTTTGTTGAAAATGATGCTATTTTGTTAGTCATATTTTTTTGTCAACAATTCAACAAATCGGTTGAAAGTTGAACTACTTTGTTACAAATTTATCTTTTTGTTTGAAGATTCATCTCTTTGATTGAAAATTGAACTATATTGTTGGAAATTCACTTATTTTTTCGTTTAAAATTTACTTTTTTTAAACTACCAATTTAACTATTACATTTCTAGTTGAAAATTTTTTAGTTAAAAAATTACCATCTTGTTAAAAATGTATCCTTTTTCAG
Organism: Andricus quercusramuli; assembly: GCA_932178445.1. NCBI lineage: Eukaryota > Metazoa > Arthropoda > Insecta > Hymenoptera > Cynipidae > Andricus > Andricus quercusramuli. Next base: position 323,409 of record CAKNXH010002179.1, on the reverse strand, counting down.
TTAACAATTCATGCATTCTATTGAAAATACGTGTTTTTTGGTAGAAACTTAATATTCTTAGTTAAAAATTCATCTTTTTCGTTGAAAATACATCTCTTTGGTTCAAAATTGAACTATTATGTTAAAAAAAATTTTTTTGTATTACATTCAATTGTTTAAATTTGGGTTGAAATATCATCAATTACATACTACTTGGTTTGAAGTTGAACTACTTTGTTAAAAAACAATTTTTTTGTGAAGATTCATCATTTTAGTTGAAAATTCATTTTTAGAGTGGAAATTTAAACAGTTTTTGTTTGAAACAAAAATATAACTATTCCATTTTTGGTTGAAAATGTATCTTTTTTATTTGAAAATTCATCTATTTGGTTGAAAATTAATGTATTTTGTTCAGGATTCAACTACGTTGCTGAAAATACGTCTTCTTTGTTTGAAACAGCAAGCATGTATTACAGGTTCTACTGAGAATTCATCTTTTCAGTTTGAAAATTGAACTGCTTCGTAGAAAATACGTATTTTATGTTTGAAAATACATATCATCGTAAATACCATATTTGTTTGTCAAAAATTCCTTTTTAAGTTAAAAATTCAACCATTTTGGTAGAAAATTAAACTATATGGTTAAAAATTAAACTAATTATTTGAAAACTTAACTACTTGGTAGACAATGAAATTTTTGTTGAAAATTCTTTGTGTCGGTTGGGAAAGTTAACTCTTTTGTGGAAAATACATCAATTTTGTTCAAAATTCGTCTTATTGGCTAGAAAATTAATTTTCTGTTTTGAAAATTTGTCTTTTGATTGTGGATTGAACTATCATCTCAAAAGATCGTCTTTTTTGTTTCAATTTAACTGGTAGAAAATTAGTTTTTTTTTCTTTAAAATTGATTTTTTTAACTGAAAATGTAATTATTCTATTTTTTGGTTGAAACTTACATTTTTTAGTGGAAAAATCAAGTACTTAGTTGAAAATTCATCTTCCTTGATTAAAATTTACATTTCAAGCGCTTTCAATTTGAAACTATTAATTATTGTTTTAAAAAATTGAAAAACTAATACTTAAAAACTGTTTCAATAATGGATTTTTAAAGTGACGCCGAGTATAAATGTGGACACTCGATGCTATCGTTTTGGTGTTCTGCGGACGGCAGAGAATTTTAGAAATTGAAGAAAGAACCCACATGATTGCGTACGTCCGGCATTACAAGGAGGCTTATTATGATATTCGGGATAATTAGGATTTGGGAAGAGATGTTAGCTGAAGGGTTTAATGTCTGACTATCTTGTGTTGGAGTGGGATTTTAGATGTGTAAAAATCTGAAAATTGTATACATAGAGTACAAAATCTAATCTAATATGGATTTTTGAATTGTTTATATTTTTAATGTCAGGAAACAATACAAGAAAAAGGAAGGAAGGAAATGTTATATATTCCTCTGTTTACATTCAACCCAGTTACGTCTTAGCCACGACCCTATTTGATTTGTATAATGCATTGTGAGATTACTCGAGATGTAATTCGTTACGTAAATCAAAGCTGCTAAAAGCTAAATAGCTGTTTAGCCTGTTTTGAGCATTTCGCTCTACAGCACATCAAAACAAACGAGATATGATACACAATCACGGAAACTGCAATGAACCTGTATTCTCAAATTCGTTATGAAATTCAATAATTAATCTTCAGTTAATTGTATAACAAAACTTCAGTTCAAATGCTATTTCAGAAAACAATATTTTCCCATACAATTCAACTTTTCTCCAATTTGAAATTTCTTATAAAACAATTTAAGTTAGCGAACAAAAAGTAATGAATCAACTTCAGTAAATTTCTAAAAAACCTTTTTAACTTAATAATGTCTGGAAGCTATTTACTAACCGATGATAGATTTATTCACTTTTGATTCAGGAAAGGCATATTTTACTGATTATTTTTGTTATAATTATTTTTTTTATTTATAATTTCTTGTTTACCTATGCAATTAATATGTTTTTTTTAATTCAATTGATTTCATGAATAGATGTTGAAACAGAGAAGGAAAAAATGGTTGTTTTCCAAATTATGTTTGACAATCGAATTGATGATATTCCAAGCATACAGAAACAATCATTACTTCAATTTTTCAACAAAAGGATTTACCACGTTTTGTTCGCTTACTCCTCAAATACTCAACAATCGAAATTCATGTGATACCAAGTGTTATTTAAACTGACTGAATACTAACAACAGATACCATGTTGAATTTTCAGTATGAAACGTTTTAAATTCCTAAGATTTCAAGTCGAAATAACATATTACATTTTCAAAAAACTAGTTTCATTTTTAAACAAAAAAAGATTTTCTACCGAAAGAGATGTATTTTCGACCCAAAAGGAAGACTTTTCAACAAAACAATTAAGTTTTCAAGATATAGAAAGTCGAATGTTTCAGACAACAGTTGACTTTCAAACCCGAAAAGATGAATTTTCAACCAAATTAGATGGAATTTTAAATTGAAAAATTAATCTGAATCGGACATTTTTTTTAGACCGCGAAAAAATGGGAAATGGTGCTATCCAATTACGTACCTGGAATATCACACATTTCATATCATAAAGCAATTTAAAATAAGTTTGATTTTAACTTTTTTTAAATGCTAAGTCAAATTGTTAACTTTTTCAATTATAAAATCATTCAGTTTACAATGCGTGATTCTAAAATGATTCAAAAATTTTACACTTTATGTCTTTTAAAGTAATATTTCTTAGTCGAAACCTGCTTTGTTGAAAAAGCATCTTTCGGTTGAAAATTCAACTATATTTTGGTAGAAGAAAGTTCACATTTTTTACAGATAATTAATATTCTTCATTGAAATTTTATCTTTTTGGATTGAAAATTCAACTGCTTCGTTGAAAATTTTTTTTTGTCGTATATTTAACTATTCCATTTTTGGTTAAAAATGTATTTTTTAAATTGAAAATTTAATTATTTGGTTGAAAAATCAAGTATTTTGTTAAATATTGGTCTTTTTGGTTTGAAAATTAATATTTTTGTATAGAAAATTAATCTTCCCCGTTGAAATTTTATCTTTTTTAGTTAAAAATGCAACTGTTTATCTGAATATTTAACTATTCCATTTTTGGTTGGAATTTTATCTGTTCTAATACAAAATTCAATTATCTAGTGTAAAAATTCATGTATTTTGTTAACAATTAGTGTTTTTGGTTTGAAAATGCAACTGCCTTCTAAAAGACGAGTCCTTTTGGTTTGATAATTCATCTTTGTAGGTTAAAAATTCCACTATGTGGTTGAAAATTAATATACTTTCGGTTTGAAATTTCAATTTATTGTTTTGTTAAAAATTTAACTATTCCAATTTTTTTTGGAAATGTATCTTTTTTAATTGAAAATTGAATTATTTGATTGATTCGTTTTTCTTTTTGTTCAAAATTCATCTTTATTGGTTCAGATTTAACTTTCTTTCAAAAAATTCAAATGCCTTACTAAAGAGTCGTCTTTTTATGGTTTAAAAAGTCATCTTTGTAGGTTGAAAATTAACTTTTTGGTCAAAAAATTCAACTATTTTGTTGAAAATTTAATTTTTTTGTTAAAAATATAACTATACTATTTTTGCTTAGAAATATTTCTTTTTTTAGGGAAAAATTAATTATCTGCTTGAAAATGCATGCACTTTGTTAAGAATTCGTCTTTTTGGTTTGAAAATTCCTCTCTTTCCCTGGTGGACCAATGTGGCCACCATGAAACTACAAGAAACAAAAAATAAACAAAAAAACAAACAAACATATATATATATATATATTTGTCCAAATGAAAAAAGAACTCAATCTCTGGGAATGCAATTCCCTGCTGGATGGACAAAAGCCCTCAATAAAATGATTTTAGTACTTTTTAATTCTGAGATACTGAGTTTATAATATAGGATGAATCGCAGAACTGTTAAATTTCAGCATACATTGTAACAAAATATGTCAATCTGTTTATTTTAGTGTCGATAAAAGTCAAGCTTATAAGGATCAAGCAGAAATTCGTGGCTGGCATCGAGAAGCTAACACTATCGTCTGCATCTACATACGCTAACACGTTTCGTTGTGCAATCTTGCGTATAAATAAAGACAAAATGCATCGATTGGAATATCTGTTAGAGCTTCAACATCTCATTATATAAAGGAAAAAAAAGAATTGTACACGCAAACCGGATCGAACTAAAGCTTCGATAACTTTCTACCCATTGAACGTTCAAAGTTCAAGCTGATCTGCCGGTTTAATTTTGAGAAAAAGAGAATTAACTTTCTACACTAGACAGTTATTAAAATTCGGTTACTTAGAATTCACACCCCAAAATGCTAGCTCTGAAATCAGGGCGAATATATTCTTGTATCACGAAAATAGGGGATGAATATGGGCACAAATTTGTTTAAGGAGAATTAATTTTTAACCGAATAAATAAACTTTCTACCCAAAAGACTAACTTTGGATCAATTTTTAACCAAAAATAGAAAATTTAAATTCTTATTTAAACCAAATTCACAAAAACAGAAAAGATTCTTCAACAAAACAGTTAAATTTTCAACTAACATGATGAATCGGCAACCAAAAACAATGAATTTTTTATGTACCTGAAGTTCCGAACGTTCAAATGACCAAAATATTTCCCCATAATTCTATTTTTTTCCTGAATATCGTTCCAACTACAAGCTAAAATAAGCATTTTAATTTTCTTTTAATAATATATTATTTCCAATATCAATGAACAAATATTTTAGCAATTTTTCTAGTTTACAAAGTCATCAGTAAACAATTTCGTTCACTTGAAAGTTCAGAACTTCAAGAACATGCATTTTCCACAATGTTGCATGGCCAACCAAGAAAGATGAATTTAAAAAAAAACTAATTTTCTACAAAACAATAGAATTTTCAACCCAAAAATATGAATTTTCATCAAAAAAGTTTAATTTTCAACCAAATAGTAAAATTTTTGAAATTTCAAAATTTTAAATTAGATTAAAATCAAATTTAAAATTCTATTTAACAACATCCTATTTTTATTTCTTGATAAGGGTGCTGTATAAGCACCGAAACGTTGGTAAATATTATAAATGCTTTCAAATTGTGATTTGATAATAATAAAAATAAAAAAACGAAAGAAATAAAAAAGAGAAAGAAGGGGATTTGGTTGGTAGCCTTCTCATTTTTCTTTCCTCTTTTTTATTTTTGTCCAAAGAATTAAATTTTTGTTGTTTTTAGGAATTGCAATAGAAACGTTTTGTGGCAGTTGTCCAAATTTGATCGTTGGATTCTTGTTTTATTTTCAGGAATTCTATACAGTAACTAAAATTTTCGGTCAAAAGAGATGAATTTTGTACTAAAAATATAATAGTAGACTTTTTAAAACAAAAAAATTAATTTTTAAACAAAAATAGTTCTACTGCGAGAAAAAGGGGAGGTTTTTGGAAAACCGAGGGGAAAAAAGGAATTTTTTAAAGCGGGAAAAAGAGGAGAATAGAGGAAAGAGTATAAAATCTGGTTACTTTAGTACAGGTTTATTCACTCAATCAAATTTATGTAACCTCCTAATTAAGGTAACTTTAATCAGAGGCAACGATCCAATTTAGAGAAATAAAATATAATCAATATCTTCTGCTTTAGATGGAACCATATGGCAACCCTTTCGATGAATAAATAATAAAAACTCACAACCAAGAAATGCAAGATTGTGTTTTTTTTACTGTTATCGATTCTGATTACCAATTTGATCGATATGCATCTCCACGATAAAAAAAAAAAGTTGAAAATTTATCGTTCAACGATTGCAAGTTTCACCAAGAGGATCTAGTCATTAGCGAATTGTGCTAATTTATTCTACTTTTTGGATAGAGAGATTGGTTATTTTTTCACCTCTAAAGAACCCAAATGCAAATGAAAGTCGTGAAATTATTTATTTTTATTGCCCTAAACTGTTTTGCCACATTCCTTCACTTTTATAATCCTTTATCTGGGCAATAAATTAAGACAGGGACATAAAAAAGTTCACTCAATTCGAGAGAACCTTTCTCTGCCTTAGTGATTTAAATCAACCAAGGAGAATGCTTGCTTGACTTTTATACCGGAAAGATATTTGAGGGGTTAGTGGCGCAATAAATAAATAATGAATTAATAGGACCTTGAAAAACATTGTGGTGCAACCTGTGTCTTTCTAACTCGAGTACGACTCTCAAATGCAGGACGTTAAATTTTCAGAGCAATAAAAAAATAATTTTTACTGCTGTAACTTATAATTTAATTATGTAATCGCATCATTCGGGGGCCATTCAATCATTACAAAACGCTTTATTTATACATAGGGGCAGAAGCATTGAATGGCAAGAGGAATAATAGAAAGCAAAGGAACAAAAAGTAATCACACGTAATATGTTTTTTCAGTGGACGTAAGAGACTTTAAATTTTAAAGACCAGTTTTTTATTCATGGTGGCCGAAAAACTTCATTTTCAAAATTCCTTAACTTTTCTTGCAACATTTTAAACATAAAAGCTGTTATGCACGGAATAAAACAACATTCCAGATTAAAATTTACAAAATTAAAACTTATTTATTTCAAACAAAAAAGATGACTGTTCTAACATGAAAGATGAATTTACAAGGCAATAGGACGAATTTTCAAAAAAACATTTGAATTTTTAACCTGCAAAGATAAATTTTCAGCCAAAGGATCCAATTTTCAAACAAAACAGTTAAATTTTCAACAAAAATAGATCAGGGTGGCCGTAAAGCTTTATTTAAGAAATGCCTTCATTTTTTCCATGACCAATTTTTCATTTTCTAGACCATCAATATTCAATGACCAAAACCTTAATATTAATTTTAAATCATTTTTTACACATTTCAAATGTATTATCCATGACAGTTATTTAATGTGCCCCTTACATAAATTCCTTAACTTTTGCAAGATTTTTTCAAACTCCCTGATTTTTCCCTGACCAGTAAAATTCTCTGATTTTTCCCTATTTTCCAGACTTTCCTCAACATTACTGACTTCGAAGTAAGTCAAATCACTCCATCTCATTCCAATTAAAATAATTAAATTTCACTGAGTTAAAATCAATTCACAAAAATCCAATTGTATTTTAATTACGTGAATTAGGTTAAAATAATTCAACTGATTTCACGGAATTCATCAACTGAATCCAACTTTCAAATTATTTGAAATCATGTCAACTAATTACAATTTATGCAAGTGAATCCAATTGGTTTCATAAATCCAACTGACTTCAAGTAAAATCAACTAAATTCAACCATGTTTCAATCGTTATTCTTATTATTAAATCGAATATTTTAAAATTGTATCTTTAGTATTCAGTATCAACTAATTTATATTACTGACTAACATTCTATTTTTGGTATCTGTTATTTATAATCGCAAAATCTCTACGAGTTTAAAAATGTCAAGGATCCGAGAATGCGAAAAATGAGATATCCTCTTGATTTTCACAATTTTATCCTCAATGAACATAACAAGAATGAAAAGAAGAATAATAACTACCTAATAGGAATTTAAAATTAAATTTCGTTAAATAAGTTTTAAAAAGGGACAGCTGCCAAGTGAGAGAAGACTAGCATTTGCATCACGTGGAAAATGAAAGTAAAGAAAGTTGACTACCAAGGCCTACTTAGCTGAGCCCAGGAAGAGTTTACAAATTATGATGAGGTCACTCGAAAAATTGTGGGTGGAACTTTTACATAATTTGCATTACCATTCAATACATAACTTAAACCACAGAGAAAATCCAATTTAAGTTTGCCTTAAAGTCATAAAAATATCACTTATAAATCCTGGATTTTTCAATCTTTTTAATTTATTATCATTACTATGAAGAAAGATTAAAGAAATTAAAAATTAAATAAATAAAAAAGATATTAGAATATTTAGTATTAACCTGAATAAATAATTTTAAAATTATAAATAAGCCTCGGTAGCCCCAAATTTCTTTGTATCAAAATTTTGGATTTTTTTTGCTGTATTGTCGGTATTTGGACTCCACTACTTTTTTTGAAAATTCAAATTTGAAGTGGAGGTGTTGGCTTGACAAACAATTTGCAAAAACTACCCCTACCGAAAATAAAACTACCCCTATGTAACAACTCAAACTAGGAAGAAACAAAGTACACCACTAATTTGGGCTTATTTTGGGCTCTCGAAGGCACAGAGGAAAAATGCAAAAAACCACCCTCTCGCCAAAAATAAAACCTGCAAAAAACAAAGTGCATCAGAATTTTGGGCTTATTGTGGGCTCTCGAATGCACCAAACAAAATGTCCAAAAACCGCTCCAATGTACAAAAAAACAACCCCCTAAGTAAAAACTCAAACCTGGAAAAAACAAAATAGAAAGTAATGTTGGGCTTTTCTTGTGCTCACGAATGCTTGATTTTTTTGCAAAAAACACCCCTAAATCTAAAAAATCAAACGCCTATCTATGAATTCAAATTGCAATTTTCGAGGAGCCCAAAAATCGGAGACTCTATTACCCCTATTGACTTACGAGTCCCAAACATCAGAAACTCCATTGACAAAGACAAAGGAGCCCAAAAATCCGGTCTTGGTATTTTGGAGCCCAAAAATCTAAGTTGGTATTTTTAAGCAGCCCAAAAATCAGAGACTCTACTTAAACAGTAAAATTCTAAGAAAGATTATATTTTGACAAAGTCATATCTGCGTGGTATCAAGGGTTTATTTTTTAACGTTAAGCGCGAAATTTTTTTTATCTCTTGGAATCTTGTAAAATACCCCACAATCTTTCAAATCTATAAAAATTTATTAAATCATTTAAGTCCTTGGAGATCCTATAAAATCACGCAGGCCTGCTAGAATCCCTTGAAATACTTTAGAAATCCTGCTAAATATCGTAAAATTTCTAATGCCTTTTAAATTTTCTACAAAAATTTCTAAAACTTTTAAATTAGATACCAATTCTTAATATACCTCTAAATCTTTGAAAATTTCTTAAATTCCTTGGAATCTTTTAAAATACTCCCATAACTTTGAAATGCTATATAATCCTTTCAAAAATTTAAAAATCTTTTGAGATTGCGATTTTTGAGATGGCGTATATGTTATTTTAGCCAATCAGCGAAGAAGTTTGATCATTTATGTGTGGTATTAATTATGTGTGGTTCTTTTCGAAAAATATTTTTTATACCATAAAAACGAACCTATTTTATCAATTTTTTTATACTTCATATTTTTCAGCCCCTTTCTTTCTCGAGAAATGAAAAGCCGTTTAGAAAATTGGATTAGAGTGAGGATTAATAATGTTTTCACGCCAGGTGTGTCATATTACGCAACATTCTGAAGGGACGGATGAGCTCAGCTCAGCTTTAGCGAGTATTATACCTACATACAAGGAGAGTAACGACATTAACCGAAAATCTTATTACGTAATTCTTCAATGGCTCAAAGTTAACGCGTAAAATTATGTAAATTTGAATATCACATAACATCATTTATTAAAAAACAGTTCCAAAGAATAATAAATTGATCTTCATAAAGAGCACAATTCTATTCATTAAAATACAGGAAACAGAGAAAGTAAGAAAATTCAACATTTTGAGACGGACAATTTAAATGTCTTTATTTATTAAACCATTTAATCCGCTCAATAAATGTCTCCTAAAGAATTCCATTTAACAGGCCCAATTACCATTAATGAAATTTCATTCACCGCAGTAAGTATTTGTTACCGTAGTAAATTTTGTTGTCGAATTTATTCAAATAAATTTATTTTGACATTTTTATTCAAGAGATGTTAAATGTGAAATTTCAAAATAGCAAAATCTACTGAGATTTTGATTTAATGAAATATAAGTGCAAGCGTTTTGTTTTACAGAAAGCTCTGCCAAGTTGAAAGTTAAACCTGTCAGTCTATAGGTGATAAAATTAATTCTCATTGCGAGGAATAGTCCATGAGGTAACCTGAAGATATCGAAAATGTTGCTCTAATTGTTACAAAAGCATGAACATTTTATCAAAAATTAAAACAAAATTGTTGAAAATTTTGTTTGAAAGCGATTTCAGATTCATTCGGAATACACAGGAAAATAAAAAAAATGCTGAAAATTAATACAATAACAGCGATTTTTGATGGAATAAAACATTCTTATTTTCTTCATAAAATACGCGAAATACGAAAAAAGTTTACAGGTATCTCGCGTATTTTTCGAAGAAAATGATCATTTGTTCTTTTCAGAAATATCCCCGCTATTTTGCTAATTTTTTCAAATTTTCCTGTGGATTTCGAATGAGTTTGAAATTCCTCAGCGGAATAAAAATTGAAAAGTTAAATATTTTTAATAATTTAAAAAATCCTTTAAACAATAAATTAAAAGAGAATGTGTGGGACTTAGTTTGAAAATCTTCTAATGCAGAGACTGCATGCACCAAATTTAATTCTTTTGTTACAATTTGAGCATAACTGAAATATACCGCTTGGACTAGAAGATGAAAGAATTTATTTGATTTATATTGATTCAAAGAAATGGTGTTTTGTTCCTATGAAAATATGTCTTTAATTTAGAACAGGGTTCCGATCGAAATTCAAGGACATTTTCTGATATTTACCAAATATTTTTGTAAATTTAGGATAATAACCTATAAACTACCCTAAGTATGAAAAAGTACTAAAAAATAATAAAGCTATGGAGACATTATGCGAAAATTATATTTCGTCAAAGTTTCATGTCGAAAGAAACAAAAAGGAATGTAAGGAAAGTTTCGTTACGTTTCTTTTCATTCTATTCATTCTTTTCGATCTTTTCTTTATAAATCATAATTCCCGCATAATTTTGACATAATGTCTCCGTATCCTCATCATCTGTTGATACTTTTTTGTACGAGCTTAATTTTTGAAAATTAACAAATATCCAAAAATGCCCCTTAATTTCGTTCGATGTCTGATTTATAATGATTTTTTTTTCATTTTGAAATCATTTTTAGTTGAATGAAAAGAAATTATGTCAAAGAAATGGTATCTTTAATTCAAGAAAAATATTTTTTTGAGTTTATATAAACAGATTCCAAAGAATTTTAAGACATTTCAAAAATTGCAAGGGTTGTTAAAGAATTTTGAAAGACTTAAAAGATTTCATCGAATCTCTGAAGATTTTAAGGAATTTCAAAGATTCGTAGGGATTCAAATATTTTTTTTAAAGAGGAATTTAATGAATAAGTTTAATTTAACTTAAATTCAAAGAATTTCAATGATTTCTACTTATTTTAATTTTTCTGCGAGTTGCAACAATTTGAGGAGATATGAAGGGATTTAAAAATTTTTGAAGCATTTTACCAATTTTAAGCTACTTTAAAAGATTCCAACGAATTAACAAAAATTTAAGGGATTTCGAATAACTTTTTGAGGTTTGCAAAGATTTCCAGAAAAATAAATTCAAGATAATGAAATTTCAACCGATTCCTAGCGATTCCAAATATTTCAAAGAATTTTAAAGGATTTCAACTAAATTCTAGAAAGATTTAGGGAATAAATTAAATTTTATTCCAAGGGATTTATAGGGAACTTTAGGGAATAAATTTAATTTTATTTCAAGAGTTTTCTACGGATTTAATTCATTTCAAGGGATATGCAGGAATTTAATAAATTTCTAAAATACTAAAATATTTCAAGTTATTTAAAAAGATTTCAAATAATTTCAACAAAAGTTAGCAAATTTCAAGGGATTTCAAAGAATTTGGTTGGATTTTCAAAGATTCCTAGAGAACTACATTTTAGAGAATGAAACTTTAAGGTATTCTTAGCGATTCCAAAGATTTCAAAGTATTTTAAGGGATTTCAACTAATTTTAAGACAAATATATTTTTCTGAGTGCAGTGAGGACTCGCTCGCGTGGGGCCTAAGTTTAAGAGCTCTCCTAATTCGTGGGGAAAATATTTGTGAATTTCGCTACTCGTTGACGGAAACTGTCCATTGGCACTTTGCATTTATGAAACCTGGTTCTGCGGAGCATTAGTAAAGGCTAAAATTAGGGTGGGTCGAAAAATCAGATTTTTTAAAAATTCAAAACGTAATAGTGCGGAAAAGCTGCCTTTTAGGAATACAAATCGGGGTCAAAAAGAAATGTTGAAATTGGTCAAAATCTTCAACTCGCGCATGACTAACAAGATTTTCAATTTTTTACCAATTTTCTATTCTGGGCCAAAAAATTATGGCGAATTTTTTGTGAGTACAGTTTTTTTTTTAGCGAAAAATGATATGAAATTAGAAATTGAAAAAAATGTTTAATGTTAGAATTATCTGAAAATGCGCGAAAAAGTTTTTTTTATTTGGTTAATTGCACATTATTTTGAATAAAATTTAAAATACAGTGCTTGAAGGGTCTAGGGGGAAAGCAAATGTTAACCTTCAAAATTTCATTTTTTGTGCCTTACGGAAGGGGGAAGAAAAGTCAAAAAAGGAATTTTTCCCGTAAACGGATGAACCGATTTTAATGAAAATAAAATGCCTTATAAAGGTCAGTGAGACTAACAAAAATAAAAAATCTCAAGAAATTTGGACAAAACTAGACAAGTTAAGGATATATTTAAAAAATAAAACATAACATCAACAATTTTTTTATTCAAACACTTTTTCATTCGTATTTTTGGTGAGAATTTCTTGAAATTTTTATTTTTATTAATCTCACTGACCTTTATAACATTTTTTCCCATCAAAATCGGTTCATCCGTTTACGAGAAAAATGCCTTTTTTAATTTTCTTTCCCTTCCATAAGTCCCAAAAAAATGAAATTTTAAGATTGAAGTTTTCAACATTTTGTATTCACATAAATGCCAAGATATGGTGCCAATACAGGCTTGATACGTGCGGGAGCAATTTTGACATGCTTACCTCCCTAGGTTCGCAAGGTGCGAGAATCGCTAAAAAACGCAAAAATCCTGATCTTGATATGGCGTAATTTTTTTCTCATACTATCAATAGATTTGCTTTTTCGGTTAAACTGAAGAACCTCTTAAGCCCAGCGTTTTTCATAACTTCAACAACAAAATAGATTCCCAAATTTCTACTTTTACATTACTTCTCACTGATAAAAACGATACTTACACAAAAGCTGTCAAAATTCTTTGACGTATAGAATCTGGGTATAAATAATTAAATATTGGTCAAAACGGGTGACTCTGAAAACCATGCACACATTTTTAACAGTGTATTGTTCGATTTCAAAATTCACGTTTCGAGTTTCAAACGATCCTTTTTTTTCACCCTGCTGTGGTTTCGCAGGTTTATTAACCGCGACATCATGGTGTCATCTGGCCTCATACTTCGATTGTCACCGTGCGTATATGCTTCAATGCAACCAAGTTGCAATTTCATGACGATCAAACGACTCCGCGATAAGAGGCCAAGTTTCGATTTTCAACGACAATTTACTTCGCATTTAGACTTATGAAGGTATTACGACTGTATTACCTCGTTAAATGCGATAAAAAATTCTCCCAGGATATTAAAGTGCCATAATTAATTATCTTTTTAATTTTACAAATTAATTTATTATTATGATTCCATTTTAAAGGACTGTCAAACTGATTCAAAGAAGACAATACTATAAAAATGCCCGTCTTCTTAAAAATTAGAAAATTTACAGTGGTGTAAGAATGTCTCAAGAAATTTCATTCAGAATGGATTTGCACAATGCAGATAAATTTAAAAAACAGTAATTATAAATGTGAATTGAGTTAAATAAAGTACAAATTCAAACTTTTAGAGAAATTCTAGAAAATTTAACAGATTTGAAGTGAATTTGTGTCTGATGAATCTGATTGGATTCTTAACATTTCTATTGCATTTAAATAAGTTCAACTGACTTCAAGTTATTATTACTGAATATAAATAAATCCAGAAGCCGAATTCTTAATCAATTAAAGGAATTCTAAGTTAATTTAACTAACTTTAAAATAGAGCTTTCAATAGATAAACTCTTTAAAGAAACCATAAATGTTGTTGACTTTAAGTAAATGTTGAATGATTCAAACAATTTCTTATTGATTTAATTTAAATAATTGTTGATTTAAATAATCCATGTAAATAGTTTTGTTTGAATTTTTACCTATTCGCAAATGGGAGCGTGCAGAATCGAGGAAAATATTCCCGATCATTTCAAGGTTCGCAAATATTTTTAACGGTAATCTCTATAAAATTCACAAAAATAAAAAATGCCCCTCTTTCAATTCAGAAAAAAATAAAAAATCGCCCCCCCCCCCGTCCAAAAGTATAACAATGTTGAAAATAAAAAATAAATCCCTCTTACAATCCAGAAACAAATGTAAAATAAAAAACATTTCCTTTAAACTTAATAAAAATGTTAAAAAGAAAGAAATGGCTATCCCAATTCAGAAAAAATTATAACCAAAAATTCCTCCCTTTCCACTCAATAAAAACGTTAGAAATAATAAATCAACCTACTTCCAATTCATCCAATATTTAAGATAAATATAAATGTCCCTCTAAAATTAAAAAAAACTAAAATTTTCTCGCTTCAAACTAAATAAAAAAGTTAAAAACACCAAAGCTGCCCACCTTCAACTCAATACAAATTTAAAAAACAAAAGAGTTCCTCTTCCAATTCGGGAAAAAATTTAATTTCTTCCATTTCTTTCCAAATTCGAATTGTGAAATTCAAACGTTTTTTTACACGTAAATTCTTTCAAGTTAAATCATTTTTACTTTTTTTCGTTTCAAATTACACTTTGAATTGAGTACACTGAAATTTAAACTATTGAATTCAGTTTTAAATTGTTTAGTTTTAAGTACTTGATTTATAATTGCTAATTTTAAATAAACAGTCAAATATTGCTAAATATTTAAAAATAATTTTTTTTAAATTAAAACATTTCAAATTCAATATATTAATAATAGAATAATTCAGACTGAAACAATATTATTTCAATAGGAGTTGAAATTGGAAAATAACATTTAATTATGTATCTATTATTAATTTGAAATTATTTAAAAAATGAAAATAGTTTATAAGGTTACAATCGGACGTTTAAGTTTGTTCAACTACTGAGGATTTTGTATTGAAAAAGTTAAAATTTAAAAATTACAATCTGTAAATTATTTAATTTTTAACAAATTCTGAATCGGCTTGTAAACAAGTTATTGTTCATTTTTTAATACTCACACTACAGTTTAGTACCGAAAGAAACTTTAAATTTATTATTTTAAATTGTATTTGGGGCAATATTTATGGTTAAAATAGAATTGGGAAAAAATATTTCGTTCATTTGAACGTTCAGAACTTCAGTTACATGCAATGTAACTCATGGAAAGTAATAGTTAATGTAATCTCTGTAACACGTGATACCCAATTCGATGTGAAATACGATAAACATTTTATTGTAACGGTTACGGAACACATTTTCTCTACTGTGTCACTGCCATTGTTTCTACAGAGAGTGGCATAAGAAATGAGATGCATTCTCTTGTGTAGCACACACAACGGGTGTTCTCTCTATAGTCCTCTGCAAACAACAGTATTTCTCAAATTAACTTTTATTTCTTTCGTTTACTTTTCTAAATTTCTCGCATTTTTCTTCTTCCTAGCAAACACTCAGATCTTAGAAAATGAACAAATCTCTACTATACAAACACCACCTGCCTTATCTCTTTATCATATACCTCTTTTTTTTCAAAAGATAGCTTGCTTTTATTAGGCTCTTTACTCAAAACTTGTTTATATAGTTTTAACTATAATAAGCCTACCAGACTCCAAAAAGGGAACAAACAATTTTTTTTTAATTTCTATTAGGATAAGCTTTTCTGAAATTGACAATACTAAAATTAATTTTAAATTATCACGATGCGTGCTGCTATCATCGAAACTTGGCCAATGTTTTATTCATAGAGAAAAGACGAAAAGAAGTGCCAAATTCCTTTGAAAAAAAAAATATATTTCTCAAATACCTTTTATGATCGTCTTCAATGGTGCAAATGAAAAAGTAGAGATGTTCATTGACTTACCTGAAAAAAATAAAAGAATAGATTCATTACAAATTCTACTCGTATATCAAAATGTGGTTAGTTAAGAACACTAATACAGTAAAGGGGCTAATTGTTTAGTTTTTTAATATATGCCGCTGCTACTTAATGGTTATGGGTATTACTTTTTTTCGCAAGATTGGTAGTAGTTGTCCTTATACTACTTTTCTTGTTTCTGTGACAGCTTCGGATGGTAGAAAATCATTGTTAGGCTGCTGTTTTTACTACTTAGACTAGTAAGCCGGTATAGCGTATAATCATAAGTCGATTACAGAAAAAAGTACTGCTACAGCGAAAAAATATCGACTTCTAATATTTGTTGAGTAAAATTAGAAAAGTGAACTCCCCAAATTGTAAAACTTAAACCCAACATCCACACATCATCTAATAATATTCCACAATTTGACAATGATATAAGAAAGTTTAGATATAAGTAAAAAATCCTTAATTCGTATGACATCAAACTTTCATAATTCATGGTTGCACGGAAAAGGATTCAATTAATTAAAAGATATTGCAAGTCGAGTCGATTTCAAACTTCTGTAAGAATACCACGTGGATATGGAATGATTTTTTTCGCAAAATTGCCGCTAACTGGTTTTACCTGGATGTAAACTCATAAATATAACGAGGTTAGGTTACTTCTGTAAAATCTTAAAGTTTCACCGAATTGAGGATTTCTCACTTGCCTTGGAATTTTTTGATGTAGCCAGTCGAACTTTAAGTTTCTAGCATCTTCTCAAGTTTCAGAATATTTAAATAATCAACCCCTACGATCATCTTCTCCAAAACCTCTGTACTACTGACATGAACTAAAATCCAAATAGCGGAGATCGCGAATTGTGAACAAGAAACGCGAGTTTTCAGTTAATTTTGGCAGCACTTCTCAGTCTTCAGTAGTGGCGTAAATGTCGCAATTTGTTGTGACTACAATAATTACTATCGTCACTAATATAAATGAGGTAGGAACACTATCAGCGACATCTTATCTCCCAAAACTAGTTAGTATTATCAAACAAGCAGCTGTCGCATCTAATACCAGCTCTACTGATAAACAGCTACAATAATATCTATATCAACAATGTGAATTATAAACCAAAAGTTTTCCAATCAAAACAATAGAATTTTCCAAGTCTAATAACTGAAAATTCGGAGGATTGCCACGGAAAATAGTGACCCTAAATCTACAGGGTTCTATCTTCGATTTTGCCAACTTTACAGGACAGGCTTTTCAAAATTGGAGAGTTTGTACATCAAGGCGTTTATTGACAATGAGAAGCAAATTGGTTTACCTGATTCCGGTAAGAATAATTAGAACACTGATACCACATTTAACTTTAGTAATAACAAAACTTCGATATAATAAATTACTGAATTTTAAGGTTGCTGTTTGTGGCTCAAAAGTATGCAAAATTGCATCAGATGAGTATAAAGCTGGTTTCCTCTTTAATTAGAAAGTATGAAAAAGCAGGTTGAATATTTACAACATTGCCATACATTAACTTTTTAACATTTGTATACATTCCAAGCTGTCTTGAATTTTGCGCTGATTTTCATCTTTTTTTTATTTGCATGTTTTGTAAGCTGGCAACGCAGCCACGTGGTAACCTTGTGATTCTAGAAATTTTTCTTATGTATATTTCATTTTATGAATTTTTTCTATTTAGAGATTTTTTTTCTTAGAATAAGCAGACTTCATTGCTTAAAATTTTCTCAAAACTGGGACAATAGGGTGATTTTTCACGAAAATTGGGGAATAATAAAAGAGTTCATTTTTTTAAATAAAAAAATGTATTGGTATCATATAGCTAAGATTAAAAGTCTGAATATATTGCACTTTCAACAAGATAGTTGAATTTTTAACCCTAAAAGCAACATTTTCAAGAGAAGAGTATAAATTAGTATATATTTTCAACCAAATACATAGTTTAATTTTTGTTTTTAAAAAACTGAACAGTTGCCTTTGCAACCGAATAGTTAAACTTTCGAACAAAAGCGACGAATTTTCAACAAAAAAGTTGAATTGTTTAGTGTTGCATTCGAGACGATTTCGAGAACATTCGAGATTTTCTTGGAACATGTTCAGGTGAACTCAAAACTTCATGAAGATCGACAATCTCGAAATTTTTTATTCGAGATTCTCGATCTCCATGAAGTTTTGAGTTCACCTGAACATGTTTCAAAAAAATCTCGAATTTTCTCGAAATGGTCTCGAATGCATCACTAAAATTGTTCACCAAATAGTTGAAATTTTCCATCTGCAAAGATCAATTTTTAACCAATAAAGACAAATTTTCAACAAAATACATGAATTCTAAACAAAAAGGATCAATTGTCAACCAAAAATATGGATCTTCAACCAAAAACACTAATTTTTCACAAAGCAGCTACACTTTCAACTAGTGATGCATTCAAGACCATTTCGAGAAAATTCGAGATTTTCTTAGAAAATGTTCAGGTGAGCTCAAAACTTCATGGAGTTCGAGAATCTCGAATAAAAAATTTCGAGAACTCGAGTCGAGAATCTCGAAACTTTTTATTCGAGATTCTCCATCTCCATGAAGTTTTGAGTTCACCTGATCATGTTTCAAGAAAATCACGAATTTTGTCGAAATGGTCTTGAATGGATCACTATTTTTAACCAAGTAGTTCAACTATCAACGAGGTAATTGAATTTTCAACTAATGCGATAGTCGATATTTCAACAACAACAATATTTTAATTTAAAATAAAAAAAGTTTAATTAAACCACAAAAGAGGAATTTTCAACCAAATAATTTAATCCTTGACCAAGCAAAAATAATTTTCAACCAAAAAATGTTGTATTTTTAAGCAAGAGATAGATTTGCAAATAAAAAGAGAATAAAAAAAATTTCAATAGGAAACTAGTTGCCAATCTAGTCAACCAAAAGATGAATTTTCATTCCAAAAGGACAAAAAAAGATTATTTCTGAATCAAAAATATAATAATGGCCTTTTCAATTAAAAAGAATTAACTTTCAACAAAGAAAGGATGAAAAATTAATTTTTAACCAAAAGATTAATTTTCAATCCAAAAGGACAAATTCCTCTTCACAAAGACGAATGTTCAACAAAGCAGTCGAATTTTCGACAGAAATGATGAATTTTTAACAAATTAGTTGTATTTTCAATCAAAAAAGATAAATGCTGAACCAAAAATATAATAGTAGACTTTTCAACCAAAAATAGTTGGGTTTTCTTCTTGAGTTCTATTAATTCAGTTCGCATTGTAAGCGCGAAAACGAGGAAAAGGGGAAAAAGAGAAAGTTAATTGAAAGCGGCAAAAAAGAGCAATTCTTTGAAAAAGGTTCAAGGAGAGGAATAAGGCAAAAAGTGTGAAGTTCGAATAAGATTAAAAGCGAAGAGATATTTCATTAAACTACCTTTTGGTACCAATAACTCATTTTTTGTCAAAAAGGTGAGATAGATAGCACCCTATGGTTTTAGGATCTAGGGCCACGAAATTAAGCTCAGCATAAATTAGTTTTAAAATTCAGAAGAATGTAACATTTAAAATTAACATGACCACATTAACTTTTTACACAACTTTTTTCAGGTAATCAGCTTTTTATTCCGTTAACGGTAATAATGTTAGCCAGGAAAACTAAGATCAATAAAGGTTGAAACTTTGAAAGGTCATACTGACAATGAAAAACGCTGTCTCACGCTAACCACCCTTTGTACCTGAAGGCAAGATTAAAGACTTGAATTCTCGCAACATTGTAAAATCTCCAAAGTGCCTATAACACGTAAATGTGGTAATTTTGGTTTTGGTCTCTCAAAATTGAGATTATTCAAGAGGGTCATGATAGAACACTCGAAAAATGATGTTTCATCTCATGAGGTAAGTGCATTATTTCTGTAGTTACTTTTTATGTCCAATACTATTTTTTTCCTGGATATTGTTGCAACTACAATTCAAAACAAAGTATTATAATTTTTTTTTGATAATCTATTATTCCCAATATAAATAAGCAAACAGAAAAAACTGGGGTTTTACTAAAGTTGGGGCAGTGTTGAAGTCTCTACTAAAACTGGATTCGTTTGGAGATCCAACTGGAGTCTCCTTCGAAAGAAATTCATCATTTTGGGCATACAAAATTTGAAAAATAACGAATTTTTACAATTTAGGGACTGAAAACAAATAACTAATACAGAATTAGCACCGCAAAAAGGGGTTTATTAACAGATTTAAATCAAAGAAAATTGCTTTGATTTAAAGAATATGTGTGAGTAAAAAATATAGTTGAAACCCGTTTAAATTTAATGATTTTCAATTCAAAACATAAAAAATGGAAACATTTAAAACTTATAAAAGTCAACAATTTTAAATATGACCTATTCATATTACAAGAAAAAAATAAGCACAAATTCCGTTCAAAGAATTCTTCGGGATTACTAAAAGCCAAATTAACTTTATACACTAAAAAATATTTCATAATATAGTCTCGAATACATTGAACCTTGGCACTTTTACAGTGCATTTAAAATACAGCACCTCAAATTTAACATAAAGACAATAAACTAATTATAATTTAGATTCAAGTGGTAATTTACTTTCGAATTTTTTTAACGATTTCACCTCCAATACAACTTTTTATAAGGATACGACAATTTGAGTACAATTATTTACATGATATATTATGTCCACGTTTCACTTGAAGCCAAAGGTTACTAACTTTATTCTTGCCTATAAAAGAACTTTACAAACTTCACAGTGCAAAATTGTCTCAAAAAAGTGGAAATAGGGTGATTTTTCACGAAGATGGGGTAGTAAGAGAGAAATAAATTCTTTTAAATAACACTAAATTATGTACCATATTCCTGACATTTCGAGTCGAAATATATTGCATTTACAACAAAATAGTTAAATTTTCAACCAAGAATGATGACTTTTTACTCAAATAGTTGAATTTTCAACCAAATAATTAAAGTTTCAAACAAACGAGACAAATTCTTAACCAAAAATATAATAGTGGACTTTTTTAATTAAAAATAATTAACTTTCAAGCAAAAAAGATTACCTTTCGACCAAAACATAAAAATTTTCAATCCAAACAGACGAATGTTCAACAAAAAAGTTAAATTTTCGACAAAGAAGATAACTATTTAACAAAATAGTTTAATTTTTTGCAAAATAATTAAATTTGCAACAAAATAGTTGAATTTTCAAACTACAAACATGAATTTTCAACCAAATAGTCAAATTTTCAAATAAAAATGTTATTTTTACCAAAATATGTGAATGTTCAAAAAGTAATGGAATTTTAAAGCAAATTGGTAAATTTTCAAGTCAAAAAGACGTATTTCATAAGACAATGGAATTTTCAGCCAGAAAAGTTCATTTTCAATCAAGAAAGATTACTTTTCTATCAAAAAATGTTAATTTTCAATCATAAAGGACAAATTTTCTATCCAATACAGTTGAATTTTCTACCAAAAAGATGACTTTTTAACAAATTAATTTAATCAGGTGCTTTCAACAAAAACGAATGACCAAACAAAAAAATAATTAAACTCTAACCAAAAAGCAAATAGTAGAATGTTTAAGCCAAAAACGCGTGTTTCTTTAGAAGACAGTTGAATTTTCAACAAAAAAGGTTCATTTTCAATCAAGAAAGATTACTTTCCTACCAAAAAAATTTTCAATCCAATACAATTGAATTGTTGACGAAAAAGATGACTTTCTAACAAATTAGTTGAATTCTCGACAAAACGATTAAATTTGGAACCAAAAAGTCGAATTTTCGATAAAACAGTTGAATTTTACACACAAAAATATGACTTTTTGACATAATAGTTGAATTTTCAAAAAAATAGTAGAATTTTTAACCAAAAGAAATAAACTCTGAACCAGAAATTTAATAGCAGACTTTTCAATTAAAAATAATTAACTTTCAACCGAAAAAGGTAACTTTTCTATCAGAATAGTTGAATTTTTGATTCAAAAAGACGAATGATCATCAAAACAGTCGAATTTTTGTTCGAAAACAAGGGAAAAGAAGGACATTTTAAAAAATGTATAAAAACCTTTATAACAATACATTTGAAGTAAAATTCAGCACAAACTCCGTATAAGAGACAAAGAACATGACGCAAGGAATAATTTCGCGTTTTTCCGTTAAGACTCCCAAAGCTATATTAATAAACAAAACAAAAAAGAAAGAAAGAAAAGCTGAAACTAAACTAGGTCTCGTCGCTCCTAAAACAAGTTTTTAGCAATGATTTCGAGCAAGAAAAAGTGCGTTTCGATCATGGGTCGATGCGCGCAATTAAATCGAAAAATATGTTAATTAGTAAAATCTGTGTCGTCTATCGGATGACCCTTCTCCCACTCCTGGCGCCACTGTCCGTGAGCTCGCGTTTCTTGCTATTTTTTTTCTTCTCTTTTTCGCGCTCACAAATATCCAAGGTAATCAACGTGACCCTTAACATTGTGACGAAGTGTGTGCTACGTGCTGCTATAATATGGAAACTTGGTCAATGTTTTATTTATCGGGAAAAGAAGAGAAGAAAAATCTGATCACGACTTTACATGCGTCTATTGTAGCCAGAATAATGTTTATAACTGGAAAAATGTGTACAACAAACAGCATAAACCGAACGTCACGATATGCAATTATTTTCATTCAAAGTATCTATATAAAATATTTTAATGCTAGAGAATTCACTCCAGGTATTTTAAAGTACATTCGGTTTAATTTAAATTTGATAGAAATCGAATTTTAAATCTCCTATAACCTTGGAACTTGAAGTGATTTAAATTTCAAAAGACTTGGACTTCCAGAGTTATAAATTGTGAGGGTGTTGAAATTTGGAAACAATGTTGCATATTGTAGGCACTTTAGTAGGTGTCTTTTTATTTCAACATACTAGCATCATCAAAAGCGCTCCTGCAGTTTCTCGATTTGAGGAATAGAATAATTTTGTATAACTATTTATTTTTTAGGTTTATTTGTTTATAAGGTTATATAAATATAATTTTCCTACGAATATTGAGAAAATTCAAACAGATTTTTGAAAATTGCAGAATGTCAAATCAAAATTTTAATAAAAAGGTAATCTTCCGCCAAATAGTTAAATTTCCAAACAACAGTTCATATTTCAATCCGAAAAAGACAAATTTGCAATGAAATAGTTGAATCCTCAACCAAAAAAAGATTAATTTTCAACCAGTTGTATTTTTAACCAAAAAACATGAAATATTTTCCGAAAGAGACGAATTTTTTACAAAAAAGTTGAATTTTTAACCCAAAAAGAAGAATTCTCAACAAAAAATGTAATATTTGCTGTTTTCATCCAAAAAGATTTTAACTTTAAATCAGAAACAGTTGAATTCATTTAAAAAATTCAATAAAATAGTCAAATTTTCAACCACAAAGGTGAATTTTCTACCAAAAAGATTAATTTCCTGTCACGCAAAAGACAAATTTTGAACAAAATGTTTACATTTTCAACCAGAGATGAATTTTGAACTAAAATGATGAATCTTCAACCAAACAAGTGAATTTTTAAGAAAGTATTTTAACGTTTAACCAAATAATTTAATTTTCATCCAATAAGGATGAATTCTCAAGGAAAAATATAATAGTTAATAATTAAACTAAAAAATATTTTAAATACAATTTTTTTTTAGTCAAACCAAAAAGACGAATTTTCAACAAAACTGTTGAATTTGTAACCAAACAAGATTTTTCTATACTTTATTTTAAGTATAATTATTTTTGTATCCTTTCAAAACTTCTAAATATTTCTTAACCTTATTCGACTTCTTTCTAAAATTTTGCAATCTTGCGAATTGCAAAATTTTGCTTTGCAATCTAAATCCTTTTCCGAGATTTTAGGAAATCATTTGAAATATTTTCAAGTCTTGTTAAATATTTTCTTTGAATTAATCTCAAAAAACTAATTCAAATTTTCCCCAGAATCTTAAGAAAAAAATTCATTATTCTAAAATTTTATTTCAAAATTTTAAAAATTCTACGTTTTATTTAAAATTTGTCGGTAAAAGTAATTTTTTGTTTATCGGTAGCAACAATTTTTTCATCGCTACTTACAGTTAATACTTTTCATAACATAAGAATATTGTTGCCTTTATAATTTAAAGTTTTTATTTCAGAAATAAATTTTTAGAAATAAAATACATCATTTGGAAATCGCGAGTTACAAAATTAGAGAAATTTCAAAAGAGCAAACAGAAAAAAGCCACTTAAAGCCATATTCAAGCAGTATGCAACCAATCAGGTAGTCAACAACAATGAGTGCGAGATTTTTTCTAGATAGGAAAATTAAATATTTGCCAATGAATATTTGAAATGCATAATTTCCGTTTACAGCCGGTTATACCACATAACGAAACTAGTGATAAACTTGATAACATAAAATATTTTTGACTGCATAAGATTTACAGCTGTTACACAAGTAATGACCAATTGCCGTTATCCGACTTCTGATAACAGTAGAAAACCAACGGTCATGTTAGAAAACAAATTGATGTGAGCTTGTTATCTAGCATTTCTCATAATCGAACTATTTTATACTAAATGCTTAATTACTACTCGTCCAACTCTACGATTAAAGTATATATAACGCGCAAGTGTATTAAGTGGGTTACTATAATTAATTATACAGAAATGCATATCACTCATCAAACACTCTAAAAGAAAAGACCAACAGTCACTCCCAAAAAAAGAAAAATAACAAAAAATTACATCATAATATAATATATATATATATATATATATATATATATATAAAATAAGCATAATTATAATTGTATTTAAATAAGTAAGTAACAGGATGACCACAGAACTTCATTTTCAAAATTCCCTGACTTTTCGCTGACCAATTTTTCATTTTCCCTGGCCATTAATATTCAAAGACCAGAATTTTAATCTTGTAAAATTTTTAACAAAAAATCTTTTATAAACGGAAGAAAATAGTTTCAAATTAAAATTTTAAAATTTCATATTTATTTCAACCGTGAAGGACGAATTTTCAACAAAACAGTTAAATTTTCAACCTACAAAGATGA
>CAKNXH010002179.1:247764-293321 GCA_932178445.1 Andricus quercusramuli | reverse complement strand
TTCTCTAATAATATATCTGTCACTTTAGGCTAAAGTTCCAGAAGTTTTCTAGAATGTAGAATGTTCATCATGAGTTAAATATGTACTGAATAAATAAAGACAGGAATTTTTAGTTAAAAGTATCATCTATAAGGAAGCAATAAATCAAATTTACGTAGACAAAACAGGATGTCATGCATAGCCCTCCATATCAAATTTCACCTGTACACCTGTATCTTTTGCATGTTAAATGAATGTTTATCTATAAGAAGGCAATAAGTCATCTTTATTTTTCTCATAACTATATGATTCAGTAGAAAATGCCAGGATGAAGCAAAATATAACCTTGAAAGTATTTACACGAAATGTTAAATTGAGATAAAAAATAACCTTGAAACTGTTTACATGAATTCGATTCTTATAATTGCGCAATATTATTCCATGATGTCATCAGGACACTCCGAGAATGTTCTAGAAGCTTTTAGCATGAATAGAATACATACATATCCAGAGTCCATCTTGTAAAAGTGGCTCAAAAGTGAGATTCAGAGTCAACCTTATAATGCGTAACCAGACTCCGTCTTACTTTTTGGTTCAGGACCCAGCCTCACTCATCTACTAATACAGTAGCTTTAGTGGGTGATTGAAATTTGAAATATTTCGTTATATTTATATTATATTTACTTGTTCAGAAATGTGGTAATTGTCCGAACAGGGCCCAGGCTTGGCAAAACTAGGCTCTAGCCTGGTAATCTAGCCTTGCCAAACTCGAATGAAACGCCAAATCTGGCTTGGACCCAGTTATATTGCCAGGCTTGATCATCCAGCTTGACCCAAGCTTGAACCTCGTTTACTATCGATTCCTAGCCATTTTTTATTTTCTCAATTAAAAGTCGAAATTAAGCAGAAATATTTTATATTTGAAGTTAAAGTTAACAAATGAACATCATTACATGAATTAACAACATATTGACACTTTATAATGCGACAAAAAATTTTTCTCCGTTTGAGCTTAGAAGTCACGTGCAGTCTTGACATGAAAATATTTTTTTTTTAATTAATATAAGTACTTACTTGCACTTTCACCGCGTAAATATGGGTTACTACCGATTGCACCATGCCTTCCGACTCTATTTTAGACATTTTTATACAATTATTTAAACTGTGCATTATAATTCTGCTTCAATAATAAATTATTGCCAATATAAACGAACAAACATTTTAGCTTTTTTCTGGTTTACAAAGTCATCGGTAAAAAGTTTCAATCATATGAACTTTCAGAACTTGAAGCACATGTAAAAGTCGTTTCTCAAAATTGCATAGTATGGCATCATATAATGCAACATTGTTCTATAAAGTTCTACAGTATAATCGATACACCTAGAAACACGTAAAATTCGTTTCTCGAAATTGAGCAATATTGCATCATATGGTAACCCCCTGTAGATGAGGATTCCTGGAACGAGGATCACGTCATCAGAATGAAATTTTGTTTACCAGGAATTATTTAACATTATATGAAATGTGAGACGTCTGACGCACAATGTCGGCAAGAGTCAAAGGGGAATTTTTTAATTAAAATGTTATTTAGAAGCAATAAATCAAATTTATATTGTCAAAACAGGATGTAGCTGTAGATAAGGATTCCTGGAACGAGGATGACATCATCAGAATGGAATTTCGTTTACTAGGAATTGTTTAATATTATATGAAATTTGATACCCCCTGACGCATGATGTCGGCAAGAGTCAAAGGGGATTTTTATTTAAATATTTATTTTAGGCTGGCGTAATTGCGCAATATTATGCCATGGCACATTAGAAATGTTCATGCACTGCTGAAACCTGTTTAAACTTGCAAAATATAACCTTGAAAGTATTTACACCCTAAAAATAATCATATCACATACGCACCCCGACTTCAAAGGTACCGACTATTTTTCTCATTTTAATTAAATATTTATTCCGGCTGGCAATATTATGCTATGGCGCATCAGGAATGTTCATGCACTCGTCTGCTGAAACCTGTTTAAACTTGCAAAATATAACCTTGAAAGTATTTACGCCCTAAAAATAATCATATCACATACGCACCCCGACTTCAAAGGCACCGACTATTTTTTCTCAGAATTATCTGTACAATAACAAGCAATTATATACGGGGGTTGAAATGCAACACCACCGTCTACGTCATCACCTTATCTCCCGAGCGCCGGCTCACGAGGGATGATGACTCATCTTCTAGCACTCTTAACTTCCCTCACACAGGCACACACTATATAAATTATATTATATTATTAATATTATTATTATTATTATATTATTCGATATTGGATACCTCAACACTGATGACTCATCACCTAGCAGTCTGCATATCTAGACTCCGTCTTAATATCCAGACTCCGTTCTAATCGTACGGAAAAAAGTGGTCCAGAACTGCCCCTACCTATCTACTTGCGAAGCCAAGAAAGCTTACTATCTGTCCAAAAAATTTACATACCTCAATGGTTGCACAGATTATAGTGACAATCTCAACAGAACAAAATTCTAAAAATATTGGACAAAGTGCATGTTGCAAATGAAGGTTTTCCCAAACTGATACAAGAGTTTTGAAATGTGCAGTTGATTAGCAATTATTTGCTGACGAGTGAAAGGTAAAGAAGTACCATAATCTCACGATCATTATAGAATACTCAACTTTGAATTGCTGTTACACCCTGAAAATGCATTGCAAAAAATCTGTAAAGAATATAGGAATTTATTCTATCCTTTCTGTGCACAATGCTAAATTTTAAAGTCAGAAATAATACTTTGTTATTAAGTTAATAGCCAAAGAGTAGAGATGTGTCATCTCTGAAACTCAACAACGTACGGAAATACTTCTTTAAGCAAATTGCACATTTTTGAATTCGGAGAATAGCGTATGTAGCGTCAATGAGCAAAAAGTTGAGCTCTAATGTTTAAAAAATTATTTTCTCCGGAAAATGCAAAGATCTTTCCGATTATGGAAGCAACCCACCCACTCATACCAGGAGATCTTGCATGTGCTACTTCCACTCTTGCAACTACGACTGGGTCACACTCACTCCTATCGTGAATGCCGGTCTGTCGACAATCGGAAAGCCCTTTGTATTTTCCAAAGAAGAAAATAGTTTTTTAAACATTTAAGCCCAACTTTTTGCTCATTGGCACTACGTACACAATTTGCAGAAGCAAAAAATGTGCAGTTTGCTTCAAGAATTATCTCCGTATGTTTTTTAGTTTTGGAGATGATACGTCACTACTCTTTCGTTATTAACTTAATAAAAAATTAATATTTATTACCCTAAAATTTAAAATTATGCCCAGAAAGAATAAAAGAAATACATATATTTTTTGCATATTTTTTGTAATTTATTTTCGGGGACAGGCATTCAAAGTTGAGTATTCTAAAATGATTGTAAGATAATGGTACTTTTTAACATTTCACTTGTCAGGAAATAGTTGATAATCGACTGGAAATTTCAAAACTCTGTAACAGTATAGGGAAAATATTCATCTGGAACATGTACTTTATTCCATACTTTTAAAGAATTTGTTCTGCTGATATTTTCACCATAATCCGTACAAAAAGTTGAGATATCTAAATTTTTTGGACAGGAAAGATAAATAATTAATTCCGGGAATAAAAACACTAACATGTGGTGGTCGCTGTTCTGGACTGCGAAGCCAAAAAAGTTTAGAGGGAAACACGGGAGGAGAGAAAATATACAGTTACCTAAAATAATAGGACAAAGGCGACAAAGCGAAGGTAACCACTAACCGAACAGAACAGGTATTGATTTCAATTTCCAAGTCTTTACTCCCTCGTTACATAGTCCCAAATAAGAAAATCATTTCAACAACCCCACGCATCGGACTCACTTCAGAGATCAAACACAGTATAAATCGCTTCACAGATTTGAAAAAATAGTGACACGAAATTTTTGAAGTATTAAAATTATATTTTTAAGCAAAATTTCAAGTATTGTAACCAAATATTTTAAAAGTATTAAAAATGAACTTCAATGCTTATTTAAAATGTTAATATTTAGTCTGTGAATAAATTATCAAAATTCCTATTTAAATTTGGAAATATATTTTTTAAACAAACATAAAATTTTTAAAATCAAATTGTGCAACAGAATTGCATAAGAAGGCTTAAAAAGAATTTTTTATGACACATGCATGATTTCAGCCCTTTTCGACGACTATGAAGCGGGGCTAAAGCTCTACTTTTTACTCCCTAGGGATTTAAAATTGACGTCAGAGGTGAATACCAGTGAGTACCAGTCGTAGGCGCATAATATACTAATTTTCTTTAAAAATGTGCTTTTAAAAACAAATAATTAGAAAATCTATTTGTGCAAAATAATTGCACAAAAAGAGTTAAAATAAGAGAAATATGTTTTCAAATAACATTGTAAAGCGGAACATTAGAGACAGATATATGGCAATTGAAAAAAGAGCGAGAAAAAATAAATAACAGGCATCTCAGTTATTTTCCTATTCACCTCTTTTTCTCATTTTTCACTTAAATGCGAACTGAATTATTAATAGAACCCAATAACTAGTTTTGATTATATATGTTCATTCTTTTCGGTTGAAAAGTCTACTATTCAATTTTTAGTTACGAATTCATAGTTTTTCGTTAACAATTTTACTATTTGGTTCAAAATTGAGTTATTTTTTTGGAAATTCAACAATCGTCTAACTTTATTTTTGGATGATTCCTAAATAAATTCACGACAAAAAATTAGTCACTTCCACCAGAGGATTTTTGCTACGCCCCTGCCCGTATTCACTATTCACACTTCGTGTTTTGCTGCACGCGTATCTTATCCTCTATACGGGCGATCAATGATGAATTTACAAATAGAAGAGCTTCTGACTTTAGCCTAGACTTTAGATAGCCTAAATCCCTAAATCGAGGCCCAATTAAGCAGTAAATTTTCAGGCGAAAATTCGTGGAAAATTTTCTACACGTTTCTTGATTATTTTATTTAAACGTGTACTGATTTAAGTTGGTATAAAAGGAGCAAATATAATTATTCTGTGTTAAATTACTTTCAAAACTAAAACTCTAGAGCGAAATATTCGAATTTTCAAATCCGATGTGCTTTTTTTAATGTTTGTTTGTTTAAAACAAACCTTTTTTAGTGTGCCCGACGATTCAGTTTTATATTGCAAATTCTTTAAACTATTTATGCAAGTAAAGTTCACAACATTTATAAACGAAAATGTTTTTTTTTTAAATTTGTAATCCAATTTTCCCTTAAATGCTCAGTTCTCGGATTTCATTTCACAAATTACTTGTATTTACTGCCGGACAACAGCAAAAAAAAGTTTCATTCCAATATCCCTAACTGAAGGTAGCCATTTAAACAACCTTATGAATTTACAAAAAGACTGATATTTAGCCCAATTTACTTAATTGGAAAAAAATTGAAATTAACCTGAAATTATTGAAAATTATGAATCTTGATTTGTGGATTTGTTTAAAAAGGCTTATTTCGTTAATAAAAAACCTAACATTTTTAGAAATTTTAAGCCTTCTTCAGAATTTTGCTATTTTATATTAAATTTTTTTAACATATAAAAGATGCAGAATATATATATATTTACAAAAATTTATTAGATAATTAAAAAATTTTTGATATAACCACGCAGGGGTATTCGAAAAGCACAAATGGTTCTTAATTCGCATAATGATGACTTTTCTACAAAAGAATGTTTTTATTTGTAATCAAAAACAATTAATTCAACCAAAAAAACCGAATTTGAAACAAAAAACATGCATTTTCAACCGAATAGTTTAATGTTTCGTTTAAAAAATGAATTTTCACTCAAAAATTTGATTTTTTTTACAAAGTTCAACTTTCAACCAAAAAATATGAATTCTCAACAAAAAATATAATAGTTGCTACTTTAACCAAAAAAGATTAAATGTCTACTAACACAAATAAATTTTTTAATTAAAGAGACGAATTTTAAAAAGAAAGATTAATTTTTAGATAGAATGATGAATCTTCAGAAAAAAATGAATTTCTAACCAAAAAGTTCAACTTTCAATCAACTAGTTGAATTTCCAACCCCGAAAAGATGAATTTTTAACAAAAAGGTTAACTTTTAATCAAACAGTTGAACTTTCAATCAAAAGTTCAAATGTTAACTACATCGTTTAATTTTCAAGCCCAAAATACGATTTTTTCAGAAAACAGTTGGATTTTTAACAAAAAAGATAATTTCCAACCAAGAATGATAAATTTTTATTAAAGGCTTTTCTACAAAAAGAAATCAATTTTTAATCAAAAAAGGATGAAATTTATATCCAAAAAAGGACAAAGTATCAACAAAACAGTTGAATTTCCTGCTAAAAAGATGACTTTATAAGGAAAAAATGAAATTTTCAACAAAATAATTATATTTTCAATAAAATATTTGAATTTGTAACAGAATAGTTGAACTTTCAACCTGAAAAGTTGAATATTCAATCAGAAAATTTGAATTTTCCACAAAAAAGTGCACTTCCCACCAAACAAGAAGACTTGAAAAAACTAGTTGAAATTTCAAAAAAATAATTATATTTTCAACCAAACAATACCATTTTTAACGAAAAACAGTGCATTATAAGTAAAAAATATAATAGTAGATTTTTTAACAAACAAAAAAATTAACCTTCAACCAAAATATTTGGATTTTCTTATTGGGACCTATTAAGGCTCATGTAGGGTGTAATGTAACGTAGAAAATTCACATGAAAAAATCAATTCGAAATGCTAGTGCAACGAATGATTGAGGGCAATTTTTTTCCTCTTGGAAGCTCAAATCCATATTTGAGGCATAAAGTCCCTGTGGATCGTCAAACTTGCGATAAATACGTTAAATTTCTTAAATATTGCATTTCTAAAGTAGCAGAAAAAAATAAACAGACCTGGCGCGATATTCAAAATAGAAAAATTCTTCAAACAGACAGCAGAGTGATAATTTGTATAAAGTAGTAATAAATGATTACAAACCAGGACAAATTTATCTTGTTAGAATATATTTTCATAAAAACACTAAAAGAAGAAAAATTACATTGAATGTAAAATAATGACTCAAAAAATTCCGAAATAAACTCCTATGTCTGTTGGAATAATTCTTCTATTTTGAATATTGCGCCAGTACTGTTTATTTTTTTCTGCTGCTTTAGAAATGCAATATTTAAGAAATTTAACATATTTAACGCAAGTTTGACGATCCGCAGAGAATTTCCGCCTCAAATATGGATTTGATCTTCCAAGAGGAAAAATACCCCCCCTCGATAATAATTCGCTGCGCTCGCATTTGGAATTGATTTTTTCAGGTGAGTTTTCTAGGTTACATTACCCCCTACATGAGCCTTAATTAAGTCTGTTCACATGTGGGCAAAAAAAAACAACGAGAAAAAGGAGAAGTTTCTTGAAAATATGGGAAAAAGTGGAAATATTTTCAAAAAAGGGGAAAAGGGCAAGAGAGGAAAGAATGTGAAGTATGAATTAGTGAAAAACTAATAAGGTTTTCAACAACAAAGATTGGGAGATTTTCGAGACATATCAGACCCATTTTTTTTTAGATATGATAATTTGACACAATAAAACCATTGGCCTGAGTGTCGCTCGGATCCCCTGACCAAAGTATTTAAAGATCTGTTACGATAAAACTACGATTGACATCGATATTTACAAAATGATACCAAAACATTGTGATCAGTCCCTAATAAAAACGAAATCGAGCAAAAAGTTTGGAACCAACCTAAGTAAAAGAAGCCAAAGCAACAAATAAATAAAAGAAAAACAGACAAAAAACCACAAGGGGTCTGTCTCAGAATGGAAGACAAGGAAAGGAAGGAAGGCAGCAGCGTTATTTTTCCTGCGACAGATCTGCGGAGACAGACGGCGGGAGACAGCCGCGGTAGTGAAGAGGAAATGTGGCAACAGCGCACCGACGGATCCATATCCCCGACCGCGCGCGGCCACGTGACTCACTCACTATTCGGGAAATATCAGCCCACTATCAGCCCAATAGCGCCTTCCTTCGTTCGTTATTATTTTCTCCACGAAACCGCTCTTTGTGACTACTCGACTGCATTCACACCCAACAACCCAACAACCACGGAATCTTGGAATGTAGAAATTAGCTCGCTCCCATCTCAGACATGTGACTATAGAAATTCGTATTAAGAAGTAAGTCGTAAAACGTGTCCTTTTCGCGAACAATACGTCACAAGGACAGCCGCGAATCCAGAGAAGTGACCTGGAGAGGGGCCGGGGGCGTCGAAAAATTGTATGCATATAGAGAACTGTGACTAATTAAATTGGCCAATTGCTAACCAATTTTATACTAGCAAATAGCATTGTCAATCGCGCGCATTGCGCGTGTGTAGCTTTTTAATTGCGCGGACAAACAGTTTTTGATAAAAATTAAAATTTCGAATAAATATTGATTTTAAGTTTATTTGTTTATTCATTTTTAAAGTTTTATAAATATAATTTTCCTTGGATATGTACTTGAGAAAATTCAGAAACACTTTTGAAGATTTCAGATACGTTAAATCAAAATGACAGAAAAAAAGGAACTTTAATCAAAAAATTAAATATTCAAGAAAAATTAATTTTCTGTAAAAAAGATGAATTTGCAACAAAATAATTACATTTTTAACTCTAATTATTAATTTTCAACCAAAAAAATGAATTTTCAACAAAAAAGTTCAACTTTTAAGCAAGTATAATCCATAATTAATATATCAACCAAAAACGATTCAAATTTAAATTCAAAAACAGTTGAACTCGTAAAAACGACGAGCTTTCAACAAAAAGTTGAATCCTCAACCAAAAATGATTAATTTGCAGCGACTTGCATTTTTAACCAAATAAGATTGTACCAAACGAGACGAATTTTCTACAAAATAGTTTCATTTTTTAATCCGAAAATATGAATTTTTAATAAAAAATTGAATTTTTAATAAAAAATTGAATTCAAAATCAAATAATTGAATTTTGAATTTTAAACGAGCTGGATAAATAATTTATCCAGCTCGTTTAAACTAATTTTGAACTAAAATGACGAATCTTCAATTTAACAAACTGACTTTTCATACAAAAAAGAATTTTTTCTGAAGTGCAAAGATGATATTTCAAACAAAAAGATGAATTTTCAACCAAGAAGATGAATTTTCTCCAAAAAAGACGAATTTGTAAAAAATACCAATTTTCAACAAAATAGTTATATTTTCAACCAAAAAGGTGGATATTCAACTGATGAATCTTAAATTAAAAAAAAAATGAATTTTTAAGAAATTAGTTCAACTTTTAATTACCAAGTAGAATTTTTAACAAAAAAAGATTAATTCTCAACGAAAAATGTAATAGTTGATGTTTTAATCCAATAAAACGAAGTTTAACTAAATATATTTTAAACCAGAGATGAATTTTTAACTAAAATTATGAATCCACAATAAAAATTTTCTTCTAACAAAGCACACGAATTTTCAATAAAATAGTTGCATTTTCAACTAAAAATATACATCTTCAACCAAAAATATGAATATTCTACCAAGAAGATTAATTTTCTACCAAAAAAGATACATTTTTGACGAAACAATTACATTTTCAATCAAAGATGAATTTTCAACTAAAGTGGATGAATAATAAATAAAAAATTAATTTTTAACAAAGTACTTAAACTTTTAACGAAGTAGTTGCATTTTCAACAACAAAAAACAAGAATTTTCAACGGAAAACGTAATATTTGAAGACAAATTTTCAACAAAAATATTTGAATCCTCAATCAACGCAAAGTAATTTTCAAACAACAAGAGGATTAACTTTGTGCTAAAACAGACGAACTTTCAACAAAATACAAGAATTTTCAACAAAACAGTCACGTTTTTCAGCGAAAAAGATCTCAATGTGGTTTATTTTCTTGAAAGCTTTTAAAATTCCTAAACAACTTCAAATTTTTTATTCGAATTGTTCAAAAATTTACATTTGTTTCAAATTTGTTAGTATCTTTACAAGATTTAAAGTATTTTTTAATCTTTTTTAAACTTCTAGATATCTCTCAAACTTACTTGATCTTTTAGAAATTTTAGGAAATGAATTGAAATCTTTTGATTTTTGTTCAATTTTTTATTACAATTAATTTTTTATAAAATAATTTCGTGAAATCTTTTCAAGATTTAAACTACTTTTGAATCTTTTCCGAACTTTTAAAACTTCTAAATATATTTTGAAATAATACTTCTGAACAAATTTTGAAATACTGCAAAATTAAAACAATTGTCTTCAAATCTTCCGGATTCTTATTCGAGATGTTTTGAAATCTTCAAGACTTGAAATTAATCTTTTAACATAAAACCGAAATCATTAAAAAATTTGCCCGAAATCTTTTTGTCAATATTGGTAATTTTATTGTTTGCGGTACCGATTTTTTTACCAGTATCGACAGTGTTAAGATATTCTAAGTTTTTGCCCATAATTATTTATTATTTTATTTTTATCATTTTTCTCATTTCTTTGAAAATGTGAAAAAGTTTGCAAATTATAGTGTGGTAACAAAATGTTTAGAACAGAATGACTTACAATGAAAATCTCTGTTATCAATAATGCTTTGAAACATTTAGAAATACATTTTTAAATTATGATCAAGCTTTTTAAAGTTCCTCATTTTTATCTGAAGTGCAAAAATAATAACTTGAAAATTAATTATATCTAAGGAATTTCGATGTGTTCATTTTCATGTGGACAAAGTGAATGAATTATTTCGAAGATTATTATATTCAATCTTTTGCACACTTTTAAATATTGATAAGTTAATAATTTTTCTTCATTTCCAAATTAAAAAGAAAAAAGTGAAGGTATGAAATGAAACCTGGAGGAGGGTGGGGGGATGCCGGTTTCGGCACTGTAAATCCGCGCCGGCACAAGGACTCTCAAGACCAAAGAATCCGAGACGAGATTGTAAAAATGTCGAATTTTCAGGTCCAATAAACTCAAGTTTAAAAAACAAAAGAAACAAGAATAACCTTTTCTTCTTTATGCGAACTACTTCTTTGCATATTGTTGACAGTGTGACTTTCTAATATTTCACATTCAATCATGACTGGTCATAAGGAATTTTCGGCAAAAATAGCCAGTCGCTCATCAAAGAAATATTTGTCGCGTAAACAATTTTACGACTCGAATTTAGTTTTTAAATTGTTTAAAATAAATCATTGCCTCTTGCGAATCTTAGGCATGATTTTTTTTATTTTCGTAACTCGCTTAAAAAATGTCTCTTTATCTGTTATCGTAAAACTACACCTGACACATTTGAAACGGTAAGTGAATGTTGAATGCCAACTGAAAAAATATTATGACTGCGCGAGAAGTGC
The DNA here is from genome assembly GCA_932178445.1 of Andricus quercusramuli. Classification (NCBI taxonomy): domain Eukaryota; kingdom Metazoa; phylum Arthropoda; class Insecta; order Hymenoptera; family Cynipidae; genus Andricus; species Andricus quercusramuli. The sequence continues at coordinate 281,930 of CAKNXH010002179.1, read as the reverse complement.
ATAATAATAGGTCGTCAAGCGAATTCGATAAGGCGTTTAGGCGTTTGATAAGACGTTACCGCAGCACTCAACGTGCAGCATAAATAAACAAGTTAATAATCTTCTTGTAGAACGAATTTAATCAACTCTTGTAGGCAGTTTTTCCATATTTGAGAAAGACGAGAGTCGAAACTTTGCTACTGATATAATAAAATTGTGGAAGATTTTAGAAGATAAGAGGATAACATTCATTCTTAATCAGCACATTCCAGGAAAAAGCACATGTTACGTATTTAAAAATTGTATCATCATCTCCTATAAGAGATAATTTTGAACAAATCTTCCTTTTTTCTCTGTTTTTAAGAAACTTAAACTTTCTCCCCCTTTCTCGTTTTTTTCGCTTTAATGCAAATTAAATTAATAGAAACCAACACTTTTGGTTCGGAATTCATATCGTTTGGGTACAAATTCCAGTATTTCGTGGACAATTTTATTATTTAGTTGAAAATGCAACGATTTTGTTCATAAGTCATCTTTTTTGGTAAGAAATTCAGCTACTTGGTTGAAATTGAAACAATTTGTTAAAAATTCATTTTTTTTACTGTAAATGTGTCTCCTTGGTTGAAATTGAAACAATTTGTTAAAAATTCATTTTTTTACTGTAAATTTGTCTCCTTGGTTGAAAAAGTAACTACTCCATTTTGGTAAATTAATATTCCGGGATAAAAAATCATTTATTGTGATGAACTCATTTGTCGAAAATTCTTTTTTTAAGATTCATCATTTCAGTTGAAAATTTATCTCTTTTGTTGAAAATTGAATTGTTTTGAAAATTAATCCTTTCTAGGAAAAATTTCATGTGTTTTTTTAAAAACACATCTTTTTTGGTCAAAAATTAATCTTCTTGGTTGAAAATTAATCCTTTTTGTTCTACAATGCAACTGTGTGTGTCTAAATTAATTTGTCTTGGTTGAGAATTCAACAATTTGGTAGAAAATTACATTATTTCAATAAAAATCTAACTTTTTGGTAAAAATTAACTTTTTTTAATCATATTTTTTGGTTGAAAATGTTACCGTTTTATAGGTGATTTGTCCTTTTGGCTTTAAAATTCAACAACTTTGTTGCAAATTAATGTATTTTGTTAAAAACTTGTGCTTTTTTGGTATGACATTAATCTTCTTGCAAGAAAATTCATCTTTTTGGTTGAAAATATAACTATTTTGTTAAAAATGCAACTTCTTAGTTGAAAGTTGAACTAGACTGTTAAAAATGCATGTTTTTAAGATTCACATCCTTGTATGAAAATTTTACTATTCCATTTTTAGAAAATTAATCTTCCGGGTTAAAAAATCACACTTTTGACCTCGCTGAAGTTTGCAACGTTTACAAAAAAAAAATTTCATTTTTTTAAGATTCATCCGTTTAGTTGAAAATTCATCTCTTTTCTTGAAAATGTAACTATTTTGTTGAAAATTCGTTTTTTTGTTGTTGAGAATTAATTTTTCTAACAAACAATGCAACTATTTCATTTGGTTCAAAATTCGTTCATTCTTTTTCTTTAAAAATTCAAGTTTTTTATCTAAATTAATCTGGCTTGTTTGAAAATTGAATAATTTGATAGAAAATTAAACTATTAATAATAACTAATTCATCCCTTTAGTTTAAAATTAAAATTTCACCTCTTTGGATAAATATTAATATTTATTCAATGAAATTAATATTTAAAATTAATTAAATGTATAGACGTCCCCTAATAAAATATATATTTTATTCTCAATTCTTGGAAAATGTGATCTAATTTATGAGCATCCCAGCTGATTTCAATACACAAAAAATAATTTTAAAAAACTTTCCTATGGGAGCAAAATGTAAGGAAATAAATTACTGTGATGAATAAACATGTGTTGCGGTTGTATGAACTTCCTTCAACTCAGTTTGTTCAATGAAAATTTGGTTATTTCGTTGATACAATGAACAAACAATGTAACTTCCATCTCATTGAGCAAATACACCCGAGATCATTAAACTATAATTGTTCAGTGCGTATGGTGTTAATAAATGTCCCACGTGGTAATATAGCCGAGAATGTAATAATTCATATTCATCGAGTGCATAATGAATCATATTCATATGCATTTCATGAATTCATTCTGACAACAAGCCTTACGTGGTGAGAAGTTAAAATATGGGACTGTAAAGTGTGAACCATCAAACTTTAGAGGTTTCTATCTTCCCAAAATAATCTGAATAACATTCACTAACTTTATGAAAAAATTATATAGGAAAAATAGTTGATAAAATAGGGTTACAAAAAGAACAAGAATTACTGAATATATTTAAATACAAAGAGGATATTTGCAAAGTTCACAGCCCAAAATGCTCTAAAAACAGGGGAAATAGGGTGATTTTCCCCGATTATATGAGTATTAAAATCTTTAAAATAAAACTAATGATGGTACCATATTGAAATTAATATGAAACGCTTTAAATTCCTAAAATTTAAAGTTGAAATATATTTCATTTCCGACAAAATAGTTGACTTTTCCAAATAGTTAAACTTTCAAGTAAAAGTGATAAATTTTCAACAAAATAGTTGAGTTTTTGCCAAACAGTTACATTTTCAATCTACAAAGATGTATTTTCAACCAAATAATTGAATTTTTAAATAAAAAAGATAAATTTTCAACCAAGATTGGAATAGTTGATTTTTTAATCAAATTGTTGAATTTTCGACCAAAGAGATGAATTTTTAACTAAAATAATGAATCTTCAACAGAAAAAAAATGAATTTTCAACAGCAAAAAAAGAATTTTCTAGAAAAGAATTGAATTTCTAACCCAAAACTGTAAATTCTCAACAAAAAAGATGAAATTTCAACCAAGAAGATTAATTTTCTACTAAAAACTACAAATTTTCAACAAAATACGTTAATATTTAACCCAATAGTAGAATTTTCAATCAAGAATGGAATAGCTAAAATTTCAATTTTAAAAATTAATTTTTCAACAAAAAAAAAGAGTTTTCGAATCAGTAGTTCACCTCTGAACCAAATCAAAAACAATTGAACTGAATCAAAGGAGACGAATTTTCAGAAAAATAGTTGAATTTTCAACCACAAAGATGAATTTTCAACTAAAATGATGAATCGTCAACTGGAATAGTTGAATGTTCAGTCAACAACATTAATTTTTAACCACTAAAAAAAACGACTTTACAACTAAATAGTTCAATTCTTAACCAAAGAAATGAATTTTCGACTTAAGTTATGAATCTTCAACAAAAAAATGATTTTTTAACGAATTAGTTCAGCTTTCAACCAAAAAAGATGAATAATGAATATTTGATGTCTTAATAAAAAAATATTTTAATATTAAACGAAAAACAGTTAAATTCATCCAAAAAAGGCAAATTTTCAATGAAATAGTGGAATCCTCAAGAAAAAAGGAATTCTTTTAAAAAATGAGTAAAGAGGAATAAGGGAAAGAGTGTGAAGCCTCTGTGTAAACTTTTTTCATTGTGTTTTCATAATATTAACATCCACCTTGTTTGTCCTTCTGATATTTTTATTTAGTTATAAATTAAAAAAATGAATTAAATGTAGTTTCTCAACACGTTACCAAAGTACGGGATCAGCTAAGAAACATGAGATTGTTCAGTGAAAATGGTTGGATTTGAGAAAAAAATGAAGTGTAAGTTTCTCACAAATTAACCAACCCTGTGCCAGGAAACATCCTGCATGTGAACATCGCGGCTCAACGCCCGTTACGAAGCAGTAGCAAAGCCTAATAGGTTCAAGGACGAAGGAGTCGTTCACACTGAGTCCGACTTGACAACGCACAAAGATATGACGAACCGACAAAGCATAAACAATTTCAGCAAACTTAATGGATTCTCACTAACACGATATGTCGACGTTTTCAAATGAAACGGTTCTATCTCGAAGAAACCAATTGAGAAGGATCTATCTCGGAGAACTCAAATGAAAAGGTCCTAATTCGCGTAACGAACTCTGGAAGCTTCAAATCCCACATAAATTGTAAGCATCAGCGCCCTCAACTCTGTACTCGACTCCGTATTACCTTTTCATTTCATCTCCACGAGTTGGCACCATTATGTTTGGTTTCTACGAGACGGAACCTTTGCATTTGGACACGTTGATGTGATAGGCCTTTAATTAAGATATACCCTGGGATTATATCCACTGGAAAAACTACAATGAAAATTACAGGAAAAATTTCCTGTCAATAAAAGCTACTCGAAAAGGAAACAAGTCCTAAAATTACGGTCCACCGGAGGTAAATTATTCCGGTTTATATCGGATTAATCTGGATTACCTCTATACATAGAATTACTCTGGATCACCTAAGATTACTCACTCATTGGGATACTCTGGATCATATATAATTATGGTGGGTTAGTCCCCCTAAACTAGACTCACGCGAATTTCAAAACAAAAAGGATTTCTTTTTAACAAAATTGTTGAATTTTCAACAAAATAAGTCAACTTTAAACCAAATAGTTAAATTTTTAACCAATTACACTGGAACCTGGAATGAAGAACGGTTTCAGGCATGGCCTGCACTGGCCTTGATCTTAAGTCCAGGGAATACAAACGTTAACAGTCAGGGCCGTGTGGAACAACTACCGACTGGAATACATAATATTACGCTTCAGACGCTGTTGATCGTCACGCATGGCTGAGCAAGTCTGTCTCGACCCCGCAGCTCCTCTCTCACCTCGAAACTGCAGGGCCATCAGTTTTAGTAATATCGGAAATCCGAGGTTTCTAATTCCAGGTTCGAGTATTAGATCAATTTTCTACTAAAAAATATAAATTGTTTACCAAAAATGGAATAGTTGAATTTCACGTTAAAAATAAATAATTTCATAACAATCTGGCGCAAATCTCGACCAGGTCTGCCTGACTTCATCTAGCTAGACCGTCTATTCTGGAAGGTCTGGTATGTTTGATCTGGAAGGTCTAGTCTGGCCCAGGCCTGGCGCTGATCAGCTCTGCAAGACCAAAAAAAGTTCCAAGTTTAATCAGCAAATTTTTTGTGTACACATTCCGAAAAAGTTGCAGGCTGTCTAAAGTGATAGAAAATAAGGAATTCACACTATCACACGAAAAACTTTTTCTTGTCACCTTGAGAGGTTGTTTCGGTTCAGATTTGGCGCTGATCAGCTAAATACACTTGCAGTGAAGAATAGTTTATTTCTAAGTCATTAAAAAAATATAACGGAAGTCCAGCCAACGGCTAACCAGCTTCCAACTAGTGGCTGACCAGCCATTAAAAAGTGGCTGACCATGCGGTCTGGTCAGCGTCAAGATTGGAAACCAGTCGGTCTGGTCTGGGCCAAGCCAGCGCCAGAAAGATTTTACTACGGAAAGACTGTGAAACCTGAGGTAAATAAATAGGAATTATGATTATTCATAAACAAAAAAATAATAGTTTAAATAAACATTGAAGGTCATTTTCAGTTTCGATAGTCAAATTGTGCGCTTTGCGTGGAATCACCCATATAGTACCTAGAATATAATGCAATCGATACTGACCACTGCGGAGGAAATTGAGAAGATGCTAACCACAGGCCCCTTCACCAGAAAACTCGGAATATATGGATTTCAGTTTGCCACAGGGATCATAATACTGCACATATTGTATACACATGCTGTGTAGATATAGTGTTGAGATATATAAAATAAGCTATCGAAAAAAAGTGCATTCACTCTTGCTTGTACAAGGGGATAAAAAGTTTATAGTCGCCTTATGGCGCTAAAATCGTTTCTGCGATATCCGGGAGATTTCAGGGTGAATAGGATAGGTTGTGAACGTTGGATAACAATTTTTACGACGTGCTGTAAAATGCTGATACATTTTTTTTACATCGGAAATTATTTAGAAAATACAGGGAAAAGAATTAATACTGAATGAAGAAGGTATCGTTACGAATAAGGACGATACAATATTTTCCTGATATTCCAAAAAAATATTCTTCGTTTCAAGAAGATGTAAAAGATTCAAGAAACTTTGTATTCGTTATTTAAGTACATCTTTACGAGACAAGTCCAATTTTCTTGGAATAGCAAAAATATTGTTTCGTCCGTATTAGCACCGACGTTTTCTTGATTCAATGATAATTTTTTCCCGTGTGCAACAGCAGACTTCACAGTCCAAAATGCTCTCAAAATAGGGGTAATAGGATGAATTTTTCACGAAAATAGGGGAATAAGTTCTTTTAAATAAAATTAACGTATAGGTACCATATTGAATTTAATATGAAACGCTAAGATTTCAAGTCGAAGTTTTAGAAAACAGTTGAGTTTTAAACCCGAAAAGATGAATTTTCCACAAAGAAAGATGATTTTTCAACCAAATAGTTGTATTTTCAACAACAAGAAATATTAATTTTAGACCAAACATTCGCATTTGCAACTACATAGTTGAACTTTCAAGAAGAGACGAATTTTCAACAGAATAATTGACTTTTTAACCAAATAGTTTACTTCAACGAAAAATATTAATGTTTTCGAACAAAATAAATGAATCTTCAAGCAAAAAAAAAAAAGAATTTTTTAGAAGACAGTTGAAGTTGCAACTAAGAAAGATAAATTGTCAGCCAAGAACTTTACTACCCAAAAAGATCAATTTTCTGTCCGAAGAGACGAACTTTCAACTAAAACAGTTTAATTTGCACCAAAAAATATTACTTTTTAACAAAACAATACAATTTTCAACAAAACAGTGGAATTTTTAACTAAATAGTTAAATTTTCAACCAAACATTTGCATTTACAACTAAATACTTTTAAGCCGACAAAGATGAATTTTTAGAATAAAATTGTATTTTCCATATATCTAGGATTGTTTAACAAACAGTTAAATTTTTGACAAAAAAAATTACTTTTTAACAAAATAGTCGAATTTTCAATCAAATAATTAAATTTTCAAAAAAAAAAAAAAAAACAGCTGAATGTTTAACCAAATATGTAATAGAATTTTCAACCAAAAATGGAATGGTTAAATTTGGAGTTCAAAAAATTGATTTTCAATTTAAAAAAAAAAACAACTTTCAACAAAATAGTAAAATTTTCAACTAAAAATAAGTACTTCAATTTTAAATCAAGTAGAATAATTTTTTACCAAGAGAAGACAAATTTTCAACAAAATACAACAATTGTCAACCAAGTAGTTAAATTTTCTACTGAAAACAATACATTTTCACACAAAAAAAAGGAATTGCCAACCACAATAGTTCAACATTCAAAGAATTGAATTAATTTTATAAAAATGTAGTAACACTTTCAACCACGTAGTTTAATTTTCAACCAAAAAAGATGTATTCTCAAAGAAATATGTAATATTTGCTTCTTGATCTAAAAACAATCAATTTTCAGCACAAAATGACATAGCTAAATTTCAGTTAAGAAAAGTAATTTTCAACCAAAAAAAAAACAAAGAATTTTCCACAAAATAGTTAAATCTTCAAAAAATAAAATGATTCTGTAACAAAGTAGTTAAATTTTTAACCAAATAGTGGGATTTTCAAATGAAAAAATTATCTTTCAACCAAAAGTTCATGATTTTTTTATTGAGTTCTATTAATTCACTTCGAATCTGAGCGGAAAAACGAGGAAAAGTGGAATTTTCTAGAAAACAGTGGTAAAAAGAGGAATTTAGTCAGTCAAATGGTTTTATTGAAAAAAAGTCAAGAGACAAAAAATCGTAGGGAAATTAAAAATTTGAAATATCCTTGTCTCTTTTTTCAATTATAAACGCAATCTTTTTAAATTAAATAATGATGCTGGATAAAAAGAAGCGTGAATCAAGATCCGAGCGAATCAGCCTATAAGGTTAAATTCGAGTCATACGATGTCCTCAAGTGCGTGTTTAATGCGTGAACAATATGCTGTGATCTAAAGTTTAGATCACAGCATATTGTTCACCGAGCTGATCTAAAGTGGACAAGAACGCATTTGTCTTTCAAATAAGTGCAGCTCCTGATGATGCAATATTTCGGAAATGATTCGATTATTCAAAAATATGACAAGGTCAACTTTAATTTATGTAAGTTTCGCCTTGTGTTTGATCAAATAGGGTTTCTATTCACAATGAATCACCTCGCTTTTCCAGGCAAGAAAACGTGATTCACAAAGCGAGGGGAGAGAAAATTGTATTCATGTTGCAAAATCAGCTGAATACAGTTTTATCACAATTAGTGGTGAAGAGAATCCCGTAATGGAAATAGATGATGCTAAAACTGGCAAACAATAACTCAAGAATAAAACAAAAACGAAACTTTTTAATTCAAACATTAATTATTGATCTACTTATAGTTCCAAAATATAAATTCTTATTTTGTCCATGTAGCACTTATCCAATACATAACTTATGGACATTTCGAATGTGGAAATTTCGACACGCGAAAATTTAAGAAATTAAAAAAGAATGCACTGAAGAACGTTTGCATGGTCCTATACTTTTGGGATTACAAGAAATTCCAATGTCTTAAGGTAGGAATCGGGTGTTGCATGGACTTTTAAAAATAAAATCGATATATTTTCTCGACCTGAGAAAAGTAAAAAAAATCCTAAAAAATAACTCTTAACTCTAAAAGTTTGCCCCTATCCTTTGAAGTCCAAACCCTAAAAAGTGAAAGTAAAATCAGAATCTCTGGAACTCTGTCGTCCAAATGAAATAAGACGTATGCGCAGGCGAGAAAACTTTGTTCTGTAGACGAAAACTAATTTAAACCAGGGCTCCCAAAGCCAAATTTGCTTGAAAATGTGGAAAAGTGACCTATTTAAACTAAAAGTGACGAAAAGTGAGTAATATGCATTAATAATGTGACTAATGTTCTTTATAATTCAAAAGAATCCAAAAGATTCGATCAAGTTTATAAGAATTCCAGGAGAACTTGAACGGATTTAGAGGAATTCAAGGGAACTTAAGAGACTTTGAAGAAATTCATAAGAATTCGATGTAATTAATAATAATTCAAGATAAATAAAAAAATCAAGTTAATTAAAAACAATTTAAAAATATTGTAAAAAATAACTATAACTATGTGTGGCGAAAAAATCTGGCTATTTATACAGAAAGTTTGGTACAAATAGTCCCTTTTCTAGATTCCGTTATTCGTACCGAACAAAATTCGACTATTCATACGGAAATTGTTGTACACGTAGCCACGACCTAAACAAAATTCATTGTAGTCATTAAATTTTGAGAGAATTTAGAACAATTCGAGGGAATTCAAAATGATTTGATGAAATTATTAAGAATTCAATGAATTCAAAGAATTCCGGGAGGAATCCAAACAATTCAGTGAGAATTAGAATTACAGAGAATTACAAAGAATTCAAAAGGAAAGAAAAAAAATGAGGATAAATTATTGAGAATTCCGGTTAAATTCCAAATGATTTAAAAACAAATTAATAAAATCCTTAATATTAGATGGATTACAGTAAAGTTGGAATGAATTTAGAAACTTTTTTTAGAGAACTCAAAAGAATTCAGGGAGAGTTTACAAAATTCAAGATAATTTCAAAGAGTCCAAAAAAATTTAGGATAAATTAGTAAAAATTCGGGGTGAATTCCAAATAAATACAAATTAATTTTGAAAAAGTAAAAAAGAATTCAAAAGAATTTGATGAAATGTCTAAGAATTCAATGTGAATTCAAAAGAATTCGAATTAAAAAATTCATCATAAATTATTAAGAATTCAGGTTGAATTCCAAATGAATTGAAGACAAATTAATGAAATCCTTAATATGGATTGCAGTAAAATTGGAATAAATTTAGAAGAACTTCAGAGGATTCAAAACAATTCAGCATAAATTATTAAACATGTAGGATGAATTCCAAATGAAGTCAAATTAATTAAAAAATAAATCAAAATAATTTGATGAAATGCCCAAGAATTCTAGGTGAGTTTAAAATACTTCACGGTGAAATAAAAAAAAAAATTTGTTTAATCTGTTGAACTGAGTAGAAATGAGTGAATTTAGAAGAATTAAAATGAATTCAAGACAATTCAGGGAGAGTTAAACAAAATTACAGAGTATTCCAAGGAATTCAAAACAATGTAGTATAAAATAATAAGAGTTTCAGAGTGAATTACAAAAGAATTCAAATTAATTTAAATAAATTTAAAAAATCTTAAATATTCCATTGATTACAGTAAATTGTAGTGAATTTGTAAGAATTAAAGAAAATTCAAAACAATTCAGGAAGAATTGAAAAAAATTCAAGATAATTAAAAAGAATTAAGTATAAAATTAATTCAAATAAATTCAAAGAATCCGAAATATTCCATTGATTACAGTAAAATTGTAGTCAATTTAGTATATTTCAGGAAGAATTGTAAAAAAAAAACAAGCGAATTCTAAACAAATTAAAAAAATCCAAAATATCTATTAATTTCAGTAAAATTGTAGTGAATTTACAAAAAAAAATCAATGAAATTCATATACATTCAAGAAGAATTAAAACTAATTCAAGTGAATAGAACGAAATGGCTGAAATAAAAAAAAATGCTATTGATTTCACATAAATGGGAGTGAGTAGAATTAGGGAAGAAGAATCTAATAAAATTCATAAGAATTCAAGGTGAATTTAAAAGTCTTCATATTGGACTAAAGAAATTGAAAATCCATTAAATTTAGTGGCTTTACAGGGAATTCCAAAGAATTTAAAGTCAACAGTGATTACCCCTTGGGTAATCATAAAATATGGGTAATATCTTAAAAACATGATTTGAGAAAGAAAAGTCATTAAAAGTGATTTAAAGGACTGAGTGGCAGCCCTGATTTTAACGCTCTCAACTTTTATTTCTACAATTTTGAAAAATAGAAAATGGTTTTCGACATAAAAAAATATTAATTTCGAGATTACCGGGCAAGAAAAACGTATCTTTATTACTTGCGTTGCTAAAAATTCTAGATAGGCTTTATTTATCTACACGGATAAACTCTGGAGTTACCAAAACACTGCCGTTCTATCGAAAAAGGCGGTAACTAGAAAAGCAGTGAACGGAGAATATCGACGAAAACATTTGAATCTTCCCTAGTCCGCCTAATTTAATATGTAGATATTTGAATACTTTTTCGACTCTTATTCGGTAATTTTGCTGCGATCTATCCATTTATGAAAAAGTAATTACAAAAATTGTTAATGAATACGTAAAATGCAGATGCTGCCGAAATTTTAAAGCGTTTCTACGGCAAAAGTCAGTAAGTGAAATTATAATGGGTTTTGATGGTAGTTACTGCCTTTTCCCACAGAACTCGATGCCGCGAGACTCGGTGACTTCTAAGGAAGAAGGCAGCAAGCGGCAGATACGGTCTTCTTGCGTAGAAGTCGGCCCCGAATTCAGGCGCTAGCTTCCCAGATTATGTAGTTGCTGCTTTTTAAGCTGATGATGCAATAATTAATTTTAACAATATTAACAGTTTGAACAATTGATTTCGACATATCAGTACATCTCTCTTCAACGATTTCAGTGATATGAAAAACCCATTTTTTAGACTTTTTTGCAGTTACGGCCTTTTTCCGTAGAACGGCAGAACTCTGGAGTTACCAAAGCAGTGGTGAAAGACGTTCGTTCAAATTGTTCAGACTTTCAGAGCGTGGAGCTCGGCTCCTCGACGTAAGTCAAGGTACCTCTCACTCTCGTTCTACTGACTACTCCACGAAAAGTAAACGCGAATCCGTGTAATCAGATACTTTTCGACATCACGTGGAGTGGCGTCATGTAGCAGGGACCCTCGATGGGGTCCCTGTGGACCCCACGACTTGCCCACGACACTGATCTCCAGGGTAAAGCCACCGGTAGATCCGGGCCAAGGCTCCCCCCACCCCACTTCCCCTTTTCTTGCAAACCCCTCTCACTCGATCATTCTCTCTCTCTCTCCCTCTCTTTTACTCTTTCTCTCAGCGGCGCCCAACCATTACAAAGTTCCCTGTTCTGTTCGGTTCTCTGTATTTCTGTTCAAACCAGGTTCGAACCCACAACTCTCTGCAATATAATTCCCTCCTCCTCTAATTTTATCTCCCTTTGTCATTCTATCTCTCCTCTCGCTTTGACATTCTCTTCCTCTCAAAGTGTATTTAAACGGTCATAGGAAATCAGCTGGCAGAATTGCAGCAATGATAGGGAGGCACCTGGACCAAGAAATCGAAAAAAAAAACTCGGAAACGACCGGATTTTTTGCTAGATTTTTAGACAAACTTGTTTAATGAACAAATAGTTTTTGTTCATTGAAATCCAAATACTTTTTCAAGTTAAAATTTAAAAAAAAAAAAAAAAAAAAAAAACTTTTTCAGTTTTCAACTTCTATTACAAAGCTCCACAAAAAAAAAATCGAGAAAATTACCCCTGGAGTCTGACTATGCCTATTATATATTTTCGGGATCGCTGAATCCAAATTCGGGGTCCATTTAACCCCATCACATCAGGATTTTCCATAATCTTGAAAAATAGGCCCAAAAACCCAATAAATCCTCTATCGATTTCCCACTCAATCCCAATAACCCCATGACTCCGAAACTCCATAACCTGGTGAGAACGAGACTTTCGTTGGGAGAACCTACGTTTTGCCGATCCCAGGAACAACGACGAGGACGCAGTAGGCTTCTGTTCCCTTTGGGGTGCTTTAAAACACGAATAAGTAGTACAGCAATGATGTCCGAAGATTTGACTCATAAGAGTATGTACATAAGGTCATAAGGCTATTCTCACCGGGTTATCGGGTTATTGAAGAATGTGGGTTTAGGGCTCATGTATGGCTCGAACATACACTGAAAAAAAATTTTTTTGATCCAAAGAAATGCATTTCTTTGATTCCATTTATTCGAGCCAAGAAAACCGTTTACTTAATTGTACTGAATATTGTTTGGAAGCAAGAAACTCATGCATTATTATTATTATTATTATACCATTAAGCCATTTCCCTTTCGGGGTAGGCGTGACTTGCTCGGTTGGAAAGTAGTGGGATAGGTATATAGGTGTAAAGTAGGTCGTTATATGGTATAAGGTAGATAGGTATATAGGTGTTAGGTATAGATGTTTTAGATTGATCTGGAGTTTTCGTGTTATTTATTCAAATGACACGTTCACTCCGCAACACTGCTCCGACCCAGGTTGCTGATCAATCTCTCTAGCGATCACCCCAAGTGAGGAGCCTCACAAAATTGTTATGTATGGTTCCCCACTTGGGCCCATTAGTATCCAAGGCCTTTGCTTCAGGCATCATTCACTCTATTGTCACTCTGTTTATAAACTATTTGTCGCCACACTTTTCTGTCCTGGCATACTACTCTAGCTTCCTTCACATTGATTCAAAGAAATCATTTCTCTGGGCGCCATTTCTTTGAAATAAATAAATATTTCTTGGTCTCAGAATATGAGATAATTAACTCAAGAAATATTTCTTTATTTCAATGATTTTGTGCCTTTGAATTCAAAAACATCCTATTTGAAATAAGTAATACATCGATGCGTGAAACAAATATTTTGGTTTCTTTGAATCAGACATATTGAGATAAATGAAAGCAATATTAATTAAGTGAAAGCGATATTTCTTTGATATAAGGGGTTGATACTGTTGTTCTAATAGAACATGTCATTAGTCAAATGAAGTAATTTGTACACTTAAGTAATAATTTATTCACTTGGAAGATATGTTCCTTTGAATAAATAGTGTGAAGCGCTTTATGCCCAATATACATTTCCTTCAAGTAAAGAAATATATTCTTGAAATAACTTCATACACCATTCGTTCAAGAAAATATTTTGGTAAAATTCTTTATTTTGTACCGAGTACTTCAGAACATATGCCGCCAGGTGCGCAGAGCTTATAGTCTCACAATAGAAATGGATTTTCCAGTCTTTAAGTTAGCCATACATTTTCACCTTAGATATAATCTGAAATATGTGGTGATTTGTGTTTATCGGTCTTCCTAAGTATTGGCCAGTTGGTCTTGCTTGAAATTCTTTTTCTACTCCGCGAACATCAAAATAAATATATTATTATAAATTATAATCATTATAATTGTATTGAATTTATTTTTCAATGAATGGGCCTGCTTATTTTTGTACTTTAACTGTTCAAAATTTTTAAACAATAAGAGAACTTTCTATTTGAGTAAATTGTTCTTTGAATCAATTAATATCAATCAACTCTGTTACGTGTTTTTTTTTAAACAATAAGCCGCATCTTGGAAACAAAAAAATATTTATTTGGGTAGACAAAAATTTCTTTGTTGTAAAGAAATGTTTATTTTACAAAAAAAAAATACGCTCATTTGAATCAAAGAATCATATATTTGGTTCCCAAAGAACTTTTCCTCAGTCCGAGTTACATTTATTTGTATGAAATAAATATCTTCTTGAACTTACACCATACTTCTTTAGATTGCAGAACTCACTTATCATATCAAATAATTATTTATTACAGTCAATAACAACTCCGTTTCGCTCAACGAATATTTAATAGTGTCAAGTAAATATTTCCATGCCTCAAGCGCTTAAGCATTGCGTTCCTTAGATTCAAACTAAACATTTCTTTAATTTGAAGAAATATTTCTTCAGCCACATTCTACTCTACCATTTCTTTGAATCAAAGAAATTTCCTTTGATTCAAATAAGTTTTTTTCTCAGTGTACTGCGTTCCAGGGCTTCAACGCGCATATGTCTCTTTTTTACCGGGTTCGGGGGTTATGACATTCTGAGGTTATGGGGTTAAAGGGGTTATTGAAATTGAGTGGTCAATGGATAGAGGATTTATTGTGTTTTTTGGGCCTATTTTTCAAGGCTATGGATAATCCTGACGTGATGGGGTTAAATGGACCCCGAATTTGGATTCAGCTGCCCCGAAAAAATATGGTAGACATAGTCAGACTCCAGGGGTAATTTTCTCAATTATATTGTGGACTGTGCTATACAAGGAACCATTTTTCTCATGAAGTTGTCGTACCAAAAATCAGGTCGCTGTAAAAAAATTTTTCTATCAGTTTAAGAATTAAAATGATATAAGTCATGACTTATGAACCAAAAGCATTATTTTTCATGAAAAAACTTCTTCTTACTCGTCTTATCAATTTGAGAAAACTTGTTGAATTTTAATAAATCAAGCCTTATTTTCTCATAGAAAACATTTCCTACAACTCTACTGTTTTCAATTTTGAAACTAAGTAGAAAATCGTAAAATACAGTCATTTGTTTTAAATGGTTTATTTTCCAAAAATTTTTTTTACGATTTCAGCCATAGACAAATTTATTTTCAAAAATGGAAACCATAAAGTTTTTAAGAATGTTTTCCCGGAAAAATAAACCATAGTTTGTTAAAATTCATTGTCAAAATAGGCATTTTATGCTAATTTTATACTTTTTTCATAGACGAACTATTTTCTTTCACATATCTCATTTTTGGCTCCCTTACAAACTGTTCCTTTTCGTGATAAAATTTCTTCTGATTTTTTCTAGAATTAAAAAAATGTGTATTTAGAGGTCTGTCAAACCTACATTTGCAAAAAATTGCTGATTTTAACTGCCGTTGTTAATTTATTATTTTACTTTGGCATTCACGTATTTTATTCTTTTGTTTTTGTATGCCAAAGTTAAATAATCCATTAACAACAGCAATTAAAATAAAATAAGCAAGTTTTTGCAAAAAAGGGCTTGGGAGACAACTACATATTTTTTTGAAAATCTGCAAAAATGCAGGGGAAATTTTCAAACTAGAAAGAATAATTTGTCAGGGACAAATTAAGAAAAAAATAAAATAATTTTTGGACCACAACATTAAATATATGAAGATTTCCTGTGCAAATAAACTACTATTTCATAATGTAATTGTGTTTCAAATGTATTTTCAATAAATAAAAAATCGCAAAAAACTTTAAAAAGAAGTCAAAGGTGGTCGAATTTGAAAAAAAATTGCCGGTCATTTTGCGTTTTTTTTTAATGTGCTACAGGTCATTATTGTTCAAATCAAAGCCTTCAAAAAAATGAAGGAAAAAAAAACGGTGGGTATTTGGAAAAAGGACGAGAAATTCTATCAGAATCAAAAAGAAAAAGATAAATGCCTGAATTAGCTTTAAAAATATCAAACGTTTAACAAAATTTTTAACAATTTTTTGATAATTAGCGATTTCAATTTTTAACAATCAAATACTCATCACTTTACCAAACAAATTTTTTAGTCAAATTTCGAAAAAATAAAAAGTTATAATACAATATCTTCACTTCTAAAACCCATGGTAAAATCTTTGCAAAACTGTTGGTTTTGACCTTCAGAAAGGTTCAGGGCTCGGATCGACTAGAAGACTAAAAAAAATTCGCATAGAGGTTCGAAAAAAATTCACTAAAAGTCGCATCAAATTTTTAAAAATAATGAAAAAAGCAACATCAGACACTGATTGACTGAAATAATAACTTTACTTCTTTAGGAATATATCGTAGATCATTCTCATTGATTTCCAAATATTCTTTGCAAAATCAAACTGAACTTTAAAGTTAAAATAATTTTTTTAACAAGTCATTCGGCTTAAGGGAATCTGATTCTGGGTTTAAAATATTTCTTTCTGAACTGTTAAAACTAGTCAACTTGGATTATTTTAAAATGAGAGAAGTTTATAATTTATAATCATTTTGAACTTCTGGAACATTAATTGTGAACATTTTTATTTTGAAATTACTCAAAAATTAGGCTTTAAATTTGAACGCTTAATCCCTATGATTTCAAATCGAAATATGTTTCATTTTCAACAAAGTAGTTGAATTTTCAACCAAAAGAGACGAACTTTTTTTTAACAAAACAGTTGAGTTTGCAAGTTAAAAAGGCAATGCAAGTGGTATAGAAGAAAGTTGATTTTCAAACACACAAGAATAATTTTAAATGAAATAGTTGAATTAAAAAAAAAAGTAAAGCAAAATGTTTCAATTTACAACCAAATAGTTGATACCTTTCAAGCAAAAGAGAGAAATTTTTAACAAAGTAATTAAAGTTTTACCAAAAAAGTGGAATTTTAAACCAAGAAAGACGAATCTTCAACCAAATGATTGAATTTTCAAACAAAAAATATTGAACTTGGACCAAATACTTGAATTTTCAAGACAAAAAAAACGATTTTTGTAAGATAGTTAAATTTACATCAAAAAATTAATTTTCAACTCAGAAAAACATGAATTTTCAGTAAAGCAAGATGATTTTTCATCCAAATAGATGAATTTTCAATCAAAAGAGACGAGCTTTCAAAAAAATAGTCGAATGTTTAACCAGATAGTTGAATTTTCATGTCAAAAAAATCAAGTTTTTAGAAGACAGTTACATTTTCAACAAAAAAGTTATTTTCCAATCAAAAAAGATGACTTTGCTAACATAACAAAATTTCATTCCAAAAGGAAGAACTTTTTATCCGAAATTTCTGAACAAAAAGCTGAATTTTCAACAAAATAATTCAATTTTCATCAAAAAGTCGAATTTTGAACCGAATAGTTGATATTTCATGCTAAAAATATCAATTTTTTAGAAAACAGTTACATTTTCAACAACAAAAAAAGTAACTTTCAACCAAAATATATGACTTTTTATCATAAAAAAAAAAGAATTTTCTATCCAAAAGGATGAGTTTTCAAAAAAAAATTGGGATTATCCAACAAAAAGATCCAAAAGATGAATTCTCAACAAAAGAATTAAATTTTCAACCAAACAGTAGAATTTTTAACCCAATAGTTGAATTTCCATTCCAAAAAGACAAATTTTTTAGAAGACAGTTAAATTTTCAACAAAAAAGGTCATTTTTAATCAAAATATTGAATTTTTAATCAAATAGTTGAAGTTTCCTGCCAAAAAGGTCAATTTGGAGGAAGACAGTTAAATTTGTATCCAAAAAGTGAATTTTCAACCAAAAAAGATGAATTTTCTACCATAAAGAAGAACTTTCAATAAATTTCCTTCCACAAAAGAGTTAACTTTTTGACCAAAAAAGATTAATTTTCGACAAAAAAATCTAATTTTCAACCTAAAGGAATAAAATTTCAACCAAAAGCAGTTGGATCATCTTATTAGGTTCTATTAATTCAGTTCACATGTAAGCAAAAAAGAAGGGGCTAGTTTCTTGCAAGCAGGGGGAAAAAGAGGTATTCTTTAAAAAATGGGAAAAGACTCAATAGAGGAAATAGAGGAAAAGATTTACGAAATTAGAAATTATTCAATTTTGAATGTTCTCAATTGAAATGGTACCATTGTTCTAGTTTTGAGTTTCAATTTTTAAAGTTTCATTGTGATTAACATTGAAACCAAGTATAGCGAATTTCTGACAGAACGGAAAAAAGTCGATTAGTCGGATTCTTTGAGAAAAGTCGAAAAACGTCGCAGAATCCGAGCCCTAAAGGTTAGATTGGTTAGAAAACCGTGAATGAACCGGATTTTGTTCCCAAATTTCGAGTGACCAGTGACCACCTTGCTTGCAACTTGGTAAATCAGGACTCACCCTGCATTTTCAGCGGCAGCAATGGACATGTGCCTCCTCTCATCGAGGGTGGGCGTGGCGTGAAACAGCTGAGGGTGATCCGTGATAATGTATGTGGTTCTTGCTTGCAAATGATGTTCACGTGGTTGTCCCTCTTCTCTGCTGGTTGATCAAAACCAGAAGCAGAAAGAGCACCAACAACACCACCCAACTCTTGTTTCAACAACTCACCACCTCCTGGGGCAGGGAAATCACCTAGAAACACACTCGCGCACTTTATCCACTGAATACGAGCTCTGAGCGAACTTATAATCCACAGCCTACAGAGCCGAAGAAGTTTGACGGCACACTAGTCCGGCAACATTCGCCCTTTCTGATCCCCTCACTTCCTCTCTCTTTGTCTCTCTATTCTGGGCCCTAGGACCAGTTCCTCCCCGGTTTCGAGGCTGCTCGAAAAACTGGAGCCTAGGCTAGATTGGCGAGAGGCCTCTTAAAAATCTTTCGTGTTTTATTTTTGCATTTGCCCGTCCACTTTGTTCTTCCTGAAACGGTCGCGAGGAGGAATCCTTCCTGGAAGTTTCTCGCCAGATGCGAAGGGAAGCCTTCTCGTTCAAACCAAGGGTTAATCTCACTCGCTCTTTCGAGAAAGATAGACTCTGGCTTCTTCTTCTCCACCGCCTACTTCTTTCGGCTTTTGTCCTCCGGGTATCCAAGTCTGTTCGTCTTACTCCTTTTTATTTCTCCGTGGATCCACCTCTCTCTTTCCGTCTTCCGAACTCGGTCCGTCTTCCAAGACTCCTTCCTTTGTTTTCCAGGACGTCAAACCTCGTGAAAAATGAGGATTGAGGGAAAACTGGAGATCTTACTTGGCGATGTCCGAGTTCCTGACCCTTCCTCAAGTGAACGAATCGAGAATATGCAATTCAAGTTCAAGGGAGACCGAGTGTCGATTTTTCGCCAATCTGATACGATTCTTGGTGGTCGCGATTCTTGTCTTGATCACGAGCCGTTTCGCCTCGGGAACTAGGACCTGGGGTGAGGCCTCGATAACGATGCTGATCCTGCGGATAATAGAAAAGAAAGTGATAAGATAAGGCGATTCATGTCTTTATTTTAAATACATGATATCTTAATAAGGTTTCATGAAAGAGTTGCTACTGTTACTTCCAGGGCTGCCACAGACTAATGTACTTTTAAAACGTGAAAAGAGCGACTAATTTAGGCCAAGGAGTGGCGAAAAGTGTTCACACTAAAAAAGGCCTGTAATATCAATACAAACTGACCTACTCAAAATGTTCGATTCAATTACACATTTAATTTATCGGCTTGCATTTACAAGGTTAGATGAAAGTCTATTGTTGAATTCGGGGGTGAAAAGTAATAAAGGTCACACTCCATCTATTTATATTTTAATGCTCTACAATAGGAACTCGAAAACTAGAAAATTACAAATAAAAATAATTATAACTTCAATATTGCAGACTGCACAACCTAAAATGCTCTTAAAACAGGATAAATATAGTTATTTTTTCACGAGAATAGGTGAATAAATTCTTATAAATAAAATTATTTAGGTAGGTAATTCCTTACCTTTCAAGTAAAAATATTGAAATTTCAACAAAATAGATGGATGTTTAAACATAAAGATGAATTTTCAAACAAGAAGAGTAATTTCCTACTAAAAACACGAATTTTCTGCAAAATATATGCATTCTCAACCAAATACTTGGGAGTTTATCTACTAAAAATTAATCTACTAAAAAAGATCAACTTTTAACCAATTAGTCGGGTTTTCAACCAAAAAAAGACGAAATTTCAACCAAATAGTTGAAGTTTCTACTAAAAAATTATATATATTGTAATTAAAAATGGAATAGTTAACTTTCAACCAAAGAGATGACCTTCCAACTAAAATAGATGATCTTCAAACAAAAAAATTAATTTTTAACAAAATCGTTGAAGCCTCAACCAAAACAGATTATTAATTGTCAAACAGTTTCATTTTACAAAAAGAAAGATAACAAAGTAACCCTTTAACTCTTAATTTAAATTTTTTAATTACAGACTCACCCCTTTAGTTCAAAATTAATGTCGGGTTGAAAATTCAACTATTTTGTTGAAAACTCGTTTTTTTAGTTCAAAATTTATTTTTTAAACTGATAATTAAACTATTCCATTTTTCGTTAAAAAGAAAATTCATAAATTCATTTATTTGGTTGACAATTCGTCTTTTTTATTTGAAAATTCATCTGTTTTGGTAAAAATTCATCTTTTTGGTAGTTTTTGATACAAAATCATAATATCTTTTGGTTGAAATATCAACTTGTACATTTTTTGTTAAAAATTCATCCCCGGTTGAAAATTTAACTTGTCAAATTTTAACGTTAAAATTTCTCATTTGATTAATTTTAAACAGATTTAGAATAATCTTGTAAAATCAATTAATGTTAAATTTTGAGTACTATAACTACATTTGAATTTTAAAAATAATTAATTAATTTAGATTTACAGTTGATCAACTAAAATAGTTTTTTATGAAATGTTTTAAATTTAAAATGCTTTTAATGTTCAATTGTTTAACACTTCTTCTAAGCTAACAAATATACTTAAAAGAAACAAATTTGGAATCAAATTTATTGAATTGAATTAAAATTGATAGATTTTCCTTTAAAAATCTGTACAATTCACGGTCAAAAAATAAATCTAGTCATTTCCCGGGTTTTCCCGGTCTCAACAAATTCCCGGTCATCTGCCGGTCCAGCGGCCACCCTGCAAATGCAAATCTCTTTGTATAAATTATCTTCAGTCTAGTAATTTTTTAAATAAGTAGACACGAGATTATTCCAGTGAATTAACTTCTAACGATGGAAGAATATATTTACATATTATGTAAATAATACAGACCCTTCAATTCTTCAGAAAGATGCATCCATCCATCCGTTTATACATTCAGATTTTTTAGATCCTCCTTCTAAGTATTTTAAATTTAAGATTCTTCAGATCAAATATCCAGAGTAGAAGTTTTTATCGTGATGAGAAATTGCAAATATTCTGACAAGTACGCATGAGCAAAAAGGAAAAGACGTGATCTTTTGCGCGATGAATTCCAGTGGAAAATAAATAATCGCATTGTAAGAGGTCAGGGCTACGCGAGATTTGCCGTCAACTTTTGGAAGAAATGAGAATATTTTAATTATCTCCGATTGCACTACAATGAATCAGGTTTTAAAACTTAAGTCATCTTCAAATATTAGTTCGCGTGATTTATAATATTTATATACCTACGTTAAATAATCCAATCATTATTATTTTCTCTATTTGTACCAAAAATATAATAACAAGCTTTACACAATCAAATCAATTCTTAATCATATAGGGAATATACTGTTAAGCAAATAACTTTAATAAATAGTAAACAGAACTTCTCTTTAGAAATCTATTTGAATGGAATTTGTATCATCTTTAAATCTCTCCTTAATTGACTTCAGTTTTTTAAAAGACTGATTTCTTGAACTCGGAAATAATTATTCTTTTTAGTTTTTTATAGAGAGAGTACTTACGAAGCCCGAGAAATATAGAAGAGAATGCAATTTTCTCAGTGTTGTATAATTGTTTTAATTGATTTAAGCGTTTCATCAAGAGATGAGTCGTAAATCACTTGACGAATTATGCGATATCATAACAGACCCTCTTACTTAACTATTAAAGTGAAATGGACTGGAAAAATTGACCCATCTAACGTTATCGAGCCGGCGCTCTCTGTATACAGAAGTCAATCTAACGGAGTCCCCAAGTGTGCTGGCCAGATATTCTATCATCTGTCTTTGCAAGCCTATCCCGTTCTATTGCTGCATGAAAACGCGACAGTCCAATGGCAAGAATAAGTAGTAACAGTCAGTCGTTGCACCGTTAGAAATGCACTCTTGTCTATGTGCACTCGTGTCCAGCTCTTCCATGCCAGTCCGAGTAAAATAATATCAATAGACTTTTACGATTCGATTTAAAGACTCTTCTCTTGTACAAACAAATCAATCTTTACTGTTCGTATACATCTCAAAACTACATTAATGCGAAATTTCAGAAAATATAACAAACTTCACAGTCCAAAATGATCGCACAACAGGGACAATAGGGTGAATTTTCAAGATAATAGGGAAATAATAGGAGGGAAAATTCTTTTACATAAAATTATTGTAAAATTACAAAATATAAGATTTCGAGTCGAAATATATTGCATTTTCAATAAAATAGTTGAATTTTCAACAAAAAAAGATTTATTTCCTACCAAAAAGTTGAACTTTCAAGCAAGAGAGTGGAACTTTGAACAAACTGGTTGAATATTCAGCCTACAAAAAAACTTTACCCAAATGCATTTTCAAACAACAAAGATTAAAATTGAACCAGAAATGCTTAATAGCATTTTCAACCAAGTAGTTGAATTTTCATGCAAAAAACAGATTGAAAAAAAAACAGTTGAATTTTCAACAAAAAAGTTAATTTGCAACCAAATAGTCGAATATTCAACAAACAAAATTACTTTTTAACCAAATAGTTGATCTTTCAACTAAAAGAGATGAATTTTGAACAGAATAGTTGAATTTTCAAACTGAAAAGATGAATGTTTAAACAAATGCATTTTCAAAAAAAAAAAGTAATAATAATAAACTTCAACCAAAAACAGTTGAATTTCATCCAAATAGTTGAATTTTCAGGACAAAAACTAACTTTTTAGAAACCAGTTGAATTTTCAACTAAATTGTGGAATCCATAACCAAAACAGATCAATATTTAGCCAAATAGTTGCATTTTTAATCAAACAACATGGAATTTCTACAAAAAGATGTGAACCTTCAACCAAAAAAAATCTTATTTTCAGCAAAATAATTAAATTTTCAACCATCTACAACAAAAATTATTTTTTAACAAAATAGTTCAACTTTCCGTTTTTAACCAAAAAGAGATGAAATTTCTACTATTTTAAAAGAATTTTCAGGGACGCCTGAAAAATCCCGGAAAAATAAGATTCTCGAAAAAGAAAATATTTGAAAGAGAAAATTAGCGAATTTTGAAATCACTATTTCCGAATCTCAACAATTAAGGAATTGTTAAATAACAAAATAAAATTAATAAGTAAAATAAAACACTTTTATTTGATGGAAACATTTTTTATTTTATTATATGAAGTGTTTACAAGTACCGAAAATATCCGGCTCAACGAAGAATATAATATTTTATATTTCACTCAAAAAATATTGGTATTTTCAACAAAATAATTTAATTTTCAACCAAAAAGGTTCCTTTTTACTGAAAGAGACGATGTTTCAACAATTCCAGTTGAATTTTCAAGCAACGAGATAAATCTTCACGCAAAGAATGAATTTTTAACGAAAAAGTTCATTTTCAAACAAGTAGTTGAATTTTCTACCGAAAAAGATTTTTCACTAAAAGGAGACGAATTTTCAACAATTCAAAGATTTGAATTTTCAACCAGAGAAATAAATCTTTAACCAAAAGAATGAATTTTAAACAAAGAAGTTCAGCTTCCAACAAAGTATATAGTTGAATTTTCAAACGAAAAAGATTAATTTTCAACAAAATGGATGAATTTTCATCCAAATGCATTTTCAAACAAAAGATATTACACTTGAACAACGAAAAGTTTGGTTTGCAACCAAAAAGTTGAATTTTCATGCCAAAAAAACTAGTTTGTTAGAAAACAGTTGAACTTTTAATAGAAGAGTTAATTTTCAACAAAAGACGACGAGTTTTCATCAAAATCGTGGAATCATCAACCTAAGCTGTTTAATTTATAGTCAAAAAGTTGCAGTTTTTAACAATAAAAGAGCAAATTCCTACAAAAAAAAAATCAACAAAAAAAATAAATTCTAACTAGAGATGAATCGTCAACAGAAACCAGTTAAATTCAACCAAACACCAAGAAAGATTATTTATCAACCAAATAGTTGATCTTTCAATCCAAAGAAACGAATTTTCCACAAAAAAAGTGGAATTTGTTTTCAAGCCCAAATGGCGACTTTTTCAGAAGAATGTTCATGTCCAACCCAGAAAAATGAATTATTGATTAAGAAAGATTGACTTTTCAACAAAAAAATATTAATTTCAATCCAAAAGGTAGAATTTTCTATCTGAAAACTTCAAATATTAAAAAAAACGCAACAATTGAATTTCCAACAAAATGCTTACATATTCAACCAAATAGTAGAATTATTTACCAAAAGATATGAATTCATAACCAAAAATATAATAGTAGACCAAATGTATTTTGAAACAAAAAATATAAAATTCCAACCACAAACAGTTACATTTTCATCAAAATTGTTGAATTTTCATGCCAGAAAGACGAATTTTCTAGAAGACATTTGAATTTTCAACAAAATGATCATTTTTAACACAATAGTAGAATTAAATTTCAAACATAATCAGCAGAAAACCTATATTACAAATTTAAAAATGAACGAAATTTAGATTTTATACTCGAGAGTCAAATATTTTCACTGATGTCTATATTGAAAAGACCAGAAAATAACTCATAAAATTGTACATACATATATCCTTAAAAAATCTTGTTATGTTTGTCTCAATTTTTCAGAAAAGCAGCATTTAAT
The DNA here is from genome assembly GCA_932178445.1 of Andricus quercusramuli. Lineage (NCBI taxonomy): Eukaryota > Metazoa > Arthropoda > Insecta > Hymenoptera > Cynipidae > Andricus > Andricus quercusramuli. The sequence continues at coordinate 256,843 of CAKNXH010002179.1, read as the reverse complement.
AGTAAGGCTTCTTTTTCAAAGGGCTTAGTAAGCACAAAAGAATTTCAGAGCCTTCGCCGGAAGATCGCACGCCGTCGTTTCTTGAGAAACTCGTTAGATATCGTGTTCCCTTCGAAAGTACCTCTTTCAAACATGCTGACCATTGCAAAATATCATAGGAAGGTTATCGATAGCGTTTCTAATTGCATTATACTGCACGTGTACTGACAGAGAATAGTGTTGAGAGTAAATATAAGAAACTACTTGTTGATTAGAAACTTTTTTCCTCCTCGTATTCTCGCCATACTCAGAAAAATATATACGACTTGATAATGTCCTCTGGCAAATTTTTCATTTCAAAAGAAATAAAATGTTTGCGAGTTATTAATAATACCTACCTAATAAATAAGCCATACTTCGTCAATCGAACCACTTGAGAGATACACCGCATAACAGCTGTTTCTTTCAGAGCTCTGCACTGACCTTGAAGCGAAATGAAAAAGGAAACCTTAACATAAGAGCAAATGATAAAACCATGACTTACTTCATCAAGTACCTAGTTTTCCATGCATTTTTCCGGTACTTATTTTTAAACTAAATACAGGGTGGCCAAAATACTACATTACATCAAAATACCCTGCCTTTTCCCCGAACGATTTTTCTTTTACCTGACCATTAATATTCAAAGGCCAACATTTTAATCCTTTTAAAAATTTAATAAAAAATACTACCTACAAAAAAATGAACTTTCAATCTATAAGAACAAATTTTCTGTTCAAATAGATGAATGTTCAACAAAACAATTGAATTTTCGACCAAAAAAGATGATAATTTCAGAAAATACTTGATTTTTCAACAAAATAATTAAATTAAAAAAAAAAAGTTGAACTTTTAACCGTCGAATGCTTTAGAAAACAGTTGAACTTTGAAGGAAAAGAGATGAATTTTCAAGAAAATAGTGAAACCTATAACCAAATATTTGCATTTTCAACAAAAAATATGAAATTTATACTAAAAAAGATGAATTTAAAAACCAAAAATACGACTGATCAACCACATAGATTAATTTTCTACACAAAAGACGAATATTCAACAAAATACATGAATTTTCAAACAAATAGTAATTTTCTACCAAAAATGGAAACGTTAATTTTTCAGTAATAAAAAATCATTTTCAACCAAAAAGAGAAACGAATTATCAACGAAAAAGCTAATTTTAAACTGGATAGTTGCTTTTTCAACTAAAACAAGAGGAAATTTCTAACCAAGAAGATTTTGGTTTTTTACCAAAAAAGACGATTTTTGAACTAAAAAAATCAATTTTCAACAATAAATGGAAAATTTATATATTTAGTTAAAAAATAATAATTTTAAACAAACAAAAAATTCAACAAAGAAATATTTTAGTTGAATTAACACCAAAAGTATACATTTTGAACAAAAAGTTGAAAAAAACCTCTGCCAAAACAGCTGTTGAATTTTCAACCAAATAATAAAATTTTTAACTAAAAATATAATTGTCACTAGAAGCCAATTAAAAAAATATATAAATAGGTCAATAAATTACTTACAAGAATATTATACATGAGATATATATTTTCAAAATTTCCTAATGTTTCCCTGAACAAGTTTTTATTTTCCCTCATCATTAATATTCAAAGACTTAATAATAAATAAATAATAAATCTTAATCTTGTAACATTTTTAACATAGAATCTTTTACGAACGGAATAAGAAAATTTCAAATTTAAATGAAAACTTGTTGTCCTTCCTAGTTATTTAAAATGCCTCTTATAGAAATTCCCTGACTTTTGCAAGATTAGTTTCAAAATCTCTTTACTGACTTTTCCTGACCAATAAAATTCACTGACTTTTCCCTGATTTCCAGGTTTTCTTTGCCCTATTACCACCATATAAATAATCTCGCTGAAATTTTGGGATAAGAAGAGGGCTTTGTTTCGTAACTAAGACCTTTGCCTTCATTATATTAAATAGAGAAAAATTAATAAAATTGCACCACTTAATAATAATGCAAGCTCCACTGTTTGATAACAATACAAACTGCAGTGGAACAGAAAGTGAGGTATCTTCTTTAGTTTAAAAATACGACGGAAAAAACGCGTGGGAAAGTTGGTAATACTGGACGTCAAAGTTTACCATATGCCCTTAAGGTGAATATATTAAATATGACTTCTCTTTATATTTAGAGTCTGCTTTTAGAAATGCTGAAGTGTTAGAAAGAAAATTTGTCCGAGTAAGAAGCAAGGGAAGTGTTACGTTTCTCAGAAGAAGTTGAGAAGATTTGTAAAGAGAAAATCGAGCAGGGAAAAATGAAAAGAGGAACGACTGCACCGGCAGCACAGGAACTCAATATAAAAATAAAGTCGAAGTTGAGGAAACCCGGCGGTATTTTCGAGTTACGCGTCCTTGGGTTATATTTGTGACTTTAAGAAAGTAGTAATTATAATAATTTACGTGTTAAAATCTAGCTAACAAACTACGAATACATTAAGTTTAATGAGATCTTTAATTGCAAAGTGCTGCTCTCTGTCCCTAATTATTTAAATCGCTTTGAATCCCCTCAAAATGCTCCTTACGACACGAATTAAATAGGGACATTAAAATAAGTAACAATTTAAACGATAAGTTAATATATTGTAAATTCTGCTTAAAGTTTTCTTTATTTTTGTAGTGAAAAATTAAGGTTAGGTTTATTACTCGATTATAAAACATTATTGCGTGATGTGCAGTAATGAAGCTGTTTATTAAATTATTTTCAACCAAGAAATAGTTAAATTTTCGATTAAAAAAAAAAAAAAGTTAAATTCAACCAAAAATGAAAAATTTGCTATAAAATAGTTGAATGTCCAATCAAATAGTTGAATTCGTTCGAAATACACTTGAATTTTCAACAATAAAAAGTTAATTTCCTAGAAAGATTACTTCAATCACAAAAGGGGACTCAAAGATATAATAATAGCTCTTTGCTCTGTCCCTAATTATTTAAATCACCTTTAATTCCCTCAAAATGTTTCTTACGACACCTCTTAAGATAAGTAACAATCTAAAAGTTAAATTAATATATTTTACACTTTTCCTAAAGTTCTCTTTATTTTTTGAAGCGAAACATTAAGGTAACTTTATTATTCGATGATAAAACATTCTTGCGTAATATAGAATAATCAAAATGTTCAACCGAACAAAATGAGGCTTTTAAATTCAAATGGAAAATCTGAGAATGAGAGTTGCAAACGTAAAATGACAATTTCTAAAGAATTGATAACAAACCAGTTAGGAGTTAATTTACCATACACTTGATATTTAATGAATACTATCAGCTGTCTTTAACATTAAACGTTATCTAAGGAAATAACAAGTTAACCAAACTAAATAGGATCGTCTGCAAAAGTTATGCAACATTCAGACAGCGTTATCTTACTGCACAATATATTCATAACACCTAAACGCGCCTCACTTTTATTTTCAACACAATTTACATTCTCAGTTCTGCAGAATTGAAAAACTCAAATTGAACAATATTATATCTTTATTTTATTAATGTTTAAAAAGTGTTTACGGGCCATCTTACGAAACAGTTTCCTACAGGTTTGATTGTTTAAAAATTAAACTTTAAAATCAGGCTTTTCAAAACTGAATAATTCAAAATTGGTATCATAACAATTTTAAAGAATTTGTTTAATTAATACTTTCGATGTTCTGTCAAAAGAGATGACTTTTCTACCAAAAAAGATGAATTTTAAATTCAAAAAAATTTAAGGAACACTATCCAGTTGTCTTTAACATTTAACGTTATCTCATGAAACTAACAAGTTAAGCAAACTAAACAAAATCGTCTGCAAAAGTTATGCAATATTCAAGCATCGTTATCTTACTGCACAATATATTCATAACTTCTAATAGCTTCACTTTATTTTGAAAACAATTTCTATTCCTAGCTCTTCGGAATTTAAAATTCAAAATGAACAATTGTACCATTTTTTTAACTTACTTTAAAAAGTGTTTAGAGACCATATTATGAAAAAGTCGCTGTCAGGCTTGATATTAAACAGTTGAAAGTGTCCAAGCTGAATAATGTGAAACTTGACACTTTACAAATTAAACTTTAGAATAGGCTTTTCAAAACAGCATAATTCAAAATGGGAATCATAACAATATTAAACAATTTTTAAAAGAACTCTTTCGACTTTCTGCCAAACGAAATGAATTTCCAATGAAAATTTAATATCGAGTTTAATTTCCAACCAATAAAGATTTTTTTTCAACCACGTAATTGAACTTTCAAGCAAAAGTTACGAATTACCAACAAAATAATTGAATTTTTAACAAAGAAGCTGAAGTTTTAACCAAATAATTATACCTTTTCAACCACCTGATCAAATATTCAAATCAAAAACAGAACTTTCACCTACAGTAGCATTTTTAACTAAATAGTTGAATCTCCAAGCAAAGTAGACTAATGCTTTAGCAGAAAATTGAATTTTCAACACAATAATCAAATATTCGACAAAAGAATTTAATTTTCAATTAAAAACGATAAAATTTCAACAAAACCTGGAATAGTTAAATTTGTGGTTCAAAAAATAATTAACTTCCAAGTAAAAAAAGGATTTACCGCAAAATAGTTCAATTTTCAACAAAAGATGGATTTTCAATTGAAATGATAAATCTTTAATCAACATAGATGAATAGTTTGATTTTTCAAGCCGAAGTCTATTCAGTTGAATTTTCAAACTGAAAAAATGGATTTTCAAATTGAAAAAAATTAATTAAAAAAAAAAAAATCACAGCCAAACAGTTTAATTTTCTACTAAAATATTAGAATTATCAACTCAAAGAGACCAATTTTAAGCCAAAGCAAATTTACTTTTAACCAGTCAGGTGCATTTTTGCCCGAAAAAGATCAAATTTCTACCAAAACAGATGAGTTTTTAATCCAAAATGACGAATTGTCTATCCAAAAAATTAAACGAATACTATCAGCTGTCTTTAACATTTAACGTTATCTCATGAAAGTAACAAGTTAATCAAACTAAACAGAATCGGCTCCAAATGTTATGCAATATTCAAACAGCGTTATCTTACTGCACAATACATTCAACTTCTAAACGCCTCACATTATTTTCAACACAATTTACATACCTAGTTCTTCAGAATTTAAAAACTCAAATTAAACAATTATATCTTTATTTTATTAATTTTTAAAAAGTGTTTAGGAACCATGTTATGAAAAAGTTGCTGAAGACTTGATATAAACATTTGAAACTGTTCAAGATGAACAAGGTGAAACCTTGATGTTTTTAAACTTAAACTCTAGATTTTAGAATCAGGCTTTTCAAAACAGAATAATTGAAAATTGCAATTATAACAAATTTAAAGAATTTCTAAAAGAAAACTTTCTATTCGCTGCAAAAAGAGATGAATTGTCAATAAAAAAATTGAGTTTTCAAAATAAAATGTCGAATGTTTTCGAAAGTATTTGCCTTTTAAACTGGAAAAGATAGATTTTTAACCAGAATTTAATTGCGAGTTAAACTTTCAAGCAAAATAATCGAACTTTCAACAAAATACATAGTTGGAATTTTAATTATTTGCATTTTCAAGCCAAAAATACGAGTTTTTGAGGAAAGAGTTGCATTTTTGAAAAGACAGTTACATTTTCAATCAAGAAAGATGACTTTTTTTACCAAAAACGATAAATTTTCAATCTAAAAGGACGAATTTTCTATTAAAAAAAAAATTGATGAATACTACTTAGTTGTCTTTAACATGTAACATTATCCCATGAAAACAACTAAATAGAATCGTCTGCAAAAGTTATGCACTATTCAAACATCGTTACCTTACTGCGCAATTTATTCATAACTTCTAAAAGCTTCACTTTATTTTGAATACAATTTCTATTCCTACTTCTTCAGAATTTAAAATTCAAAACGAACAATTGTATAATTTTTTAAATTTTAGTTTTAAAAAGTGTTTGGAGGCGATATTATGAAAAAGTTGCTGACAGGCTTGATACAAACATTTGACACTGTTGAAACTGAACAATGTGAAACTTGCCACTTTAAAAATTAAACTTTAGAATAGGCTTTTCAAAACAGCATAATTCAAAATGGGAATCATAACAATTTTAAAGAATTTCTAAAAGAAGTCTTTCGACTCTCCACTAAACGATATGTATTTCCAATGAAAATTTAATATCGAGTTTGATTTTTAAAGCACAACTTTAGAATGAGCCTTTTAAAAACTGAATATTTCAAAAAAGGAGTCATAACAATTTTAAAGAACTTCTCCAAAATCACAGTTTGAAGTATTACCAAGTGACATTGTGGATAGATTTTTTAAACCTATAGTAGGAATTTAAAAAAACTGTTATTTCCCCGGTCTCAAAAACACTAAACTGTCAATGTATTCACAATACATTTTCCACCTACACAGATTTACCTGTTTTATCAGGAACGTTCTAAGAACCTTAAAAATGAAAATCATTGCCTCAAGAGAATAAAAAGACGCAGATTGCTTTTGCTTTATAAACGAAGTGACGTTGCTGAATCCAGCTGAATCGTCAACTTCTGCGAATCGATCGCGGTATGCAACCTCGTCGCAGTTTTTAGGTTACCCCGTTCCCTCTCTCTCTCTCGCTCTTTGTCGCAGTCCTCGAACTCACCTGAATCTTTTTGGATTTCACGTCAGCGTCGATCTCGTCTCACTCCAATTGAAGGCCGCACTAGACACAAAAAGCACTTCATCTCTCAACAAACAAAAATCAAAACAAAAAGGAAAATTCGTTGAATTCGGTCGCACTCCACTGTCCTAAGCGCGACGAACTTGACTACCCCGCGTTCTCTTGGCACGAATAGTAGACATTTCGAAACACATGCGCTTCTCGCGCGGCAAAGCCACAATTTCAAAGAAAAAAAATGATCGCTCACGATTGGAAAAGTTGAACCCCGGATTAAACGCCTGCATTCCTCTTCCGTTCCCGTTCGAGCGCACACTACCGGGCAGCTTTCCTTCACTTCACAAAACACTGCGCGGCGCCATTGCACGTGTCGGATCGAGAATCCGGGGTGTCAGACTTGTTCTGACAGGTAAACAAGGAGGAATTTTTCCGAACTTGATGAATCCCAGAACGCCCAAAACATCCTCTAATGCTGGACGCCTGTGTGTGAGAAACTTAATTTAGTGAGTTGCCTTTTTCTTTCTTGTACCTTCTGGTTCTTTCCCTCTTTCTTTATCTATTTTTTCCTTTTTCTCTTCCTCCTTTCTTTCTTCCACGTCTTTTGTCGTGCACTTGATTAGCTCTCTGACGTCATTCTTACTGTAACGAAAAATCCTCGCGAATAAAATTGTCCACAAAACTCACATTGGGATTTATGCGATCAATGGCTACGCATTCTTCCGCGAATGTCCGCGAAGTACGACTGTTTCTGTTCCACCGTTCCGCTTAACGGACCGCTCCTTTTCCTACTGCGCATGTACCGAAAAGCGCGCGCTTATTTCAAATCAATAGATACTAAAGAGGGGGAAACAAACTCCAAAAAATTATACCCTGGATTACTTTAATGTACGGAATAACGCTTGATTATCTAAGATTACACAGGATTGCATAGAAATACTCCGGATTACATAGAATTATGTTGTACCGCCTAAATTAGACTCACGAAAATTTCCAACCAAAAAGGATTACTTTTTAACAAAATTGGTAAATTGTCAACAAAATAGATGAACTTTTGGCCAAGAATTTCCATTTTTAACCGGAAACATTAATTTTCAACAGGAAACAATTATTTTCTACCGAAAAAGACACATTTTTAAACAAGTAGTTGACTTAAAATAAAAAAGATCAATTATCAGTCAAATAGTTGAATTTTCAACTGAAAAAGATCAACTTTTAACCAAAAATAAAATAGTTGCATTTTTAATTTAAAAAATTAAGTTTTTACAAAAATAAAAACGAATTTTCAACCAAATAGTTAGATTTTCAACCAAAAACTTGAATTTCCAACTAAAATGATTAATCTCCAAACGGAAAAGTTAAATTTTTACTTAAAAAATATAGCTACAACGAAAAATCAACGATTATTAAACAAAATAGATTAACTTTAAACCGAAAAGTTGAATTTTGGACTAAAATGAAGAATCTTCAACTGGAATAGTTAAATTTTCAACCATAAAGATGCATTTTCAATCATGAAGATAATGTTTCTCTACCAAAAAAGACCAATTTTTAACAAAATACATACATTTTTAGCCAAATAGTTAAATTTTCAACTGCAAATATAAATTTACAAAAAAATAGAACAGTAAAATTTTCAGTAAAAAAAGTTACTAAACAAAAACAATTTTTAACCAAATAAATTCATTTTTCACCAAAACAGTTCAATTTTCAACTGAAAAGATGAATTTTCAATTAATGAAATCAACTTTCTGCCAAAAAAGACAATTTCATAACCAAATACCAGAAAATGACTTTCTAACGAAATTGTTGAATTTTCTAGAGACGAATTCTCAATAAATTACATGAATTCTCGACTAAAAAAGATCAATTTTTAATCAAAAATGAAATAGTTACATTTTCACTTAAAAAATAATACATTTAATACCAAAACATCGATTTATCAACAAAATAGTTTCATTTTCAACCAAAAGATGACTTTCTAACAAAGTTGTTGAATTTTCTGCAAACTGCGCATTAATTTTTCACCAAATAGTTGAACTTTTGACTGGAAACATGAATTTTCAGCGAAGAAGATTAAGTTTGTATAAAAAAACACGAATATTCAACAAAATATATTTATTTTCAACTAAAAAAATATTAATTTTTAATCAAAAATGGAATAGTTACATTTTTCAATTAAAAAAAAATGTTTTTACAAAGAAATTAATTTCCTACAAAGTAGTTGAAAATTTATCCAAATAGTTGAATTCTCAACTAAAAATATAAATTAACAATTAAAATTGGAACAATAAAAACTTGAGTTGAAAAAATTAATTTTCAACCAAAAAAGATGCATTTTCAAGAAAAGAAGCCCCCTACCAAAAAAGACGAATTTCTAGCAAAATTCATGAATCTTCAACT
>CAKNXH010002179.1:215141-233657 GCA_932178445.1 Andricus quercusramuli | reverse complement strand
TTTAAATTCTTAAAAACCTGAAGAACTTGCTTATTATCTCTCTTTTTAGCTGAATCTAATGCAGTACGTCTACATTTGCTGAAATAGAAGAACCGCAATTCAACTATTTTATTGAAGCACATCAATTCATCAATCTTGCAGTTAAATACCATTCATAATTATTTCGAAAATAGTTAAAATCAAAATGAAAACCCTAAAGATGAATCCCAAAGATTCCCTTAAATCAGATGATGCTTACAAATCTTCTCTCATCGTCAGCTTTTCAAAATATGCAACCATAGTTTTAAAAAAACTGTACTTCCTTATATCTTGATGTTTATATATCAGGGTGTCTACTCAAATCCTGGAAAAAAATTCCCTGACAATTCCAGGTTTTTTCCAGGTATCCCAAGTTTTTTCCAGGTATAATTTTTCATAGCATGTAGCCATTCAAATATTTCGCATATTTTAAAACAATCGACTCGGATATGTATACAGTTTTGCGAATTTATTGTAAATAATGTTTTTTTTCAGTTTCTAGGAATTCAATTAATATTACAAGATATTCTTAAATATTTTAGCGCGATCGACTAATTAAATAATACTAAAAACATAATTAATGATTTCTTGAATTTTTTTCTTAAAGTCCATGAATTTGAATAATAATTCAAATACGTTTTTATTTTATATACTTATACTTAAAATGCAGTGCATATTTTGGTAACTGAAAAAGACCAATTTTCAAACAAATAGCTGAATTTTGAACAAAAAAAGATCAGTTTTCAACAAAAATGAAAAAGTTAAATTTTCAATTAAAAAAATGAATTTTCCAGAAAAAAACAGACTTATTTGAAAAACAAATTTGATTTAATTTTCAACCAAGTAGTTTTATTTTCAAGCAAAACGATGAATTTTCAACTAAAATGATGGATATCTAGCTGGAATACTTGAATTTTAAACCAAGAAAATGAATTTTCTACCACAAAGACGATTTTGCAACAAAATACATGAATTTTCAACTGAAATGATTAATCTTTAACTGGAATAGTTGATTTTGTAACCAAGAAGATGAAAAAACTAATTTGCAACAAAAACAAAACTAATTTTCGAAAAAATGGTTACATTTTCAAACAAAGTGATGAATATTTAACTGGAATAGTTGAATTTTCAACCAAAAAGATTAATTTTCTACCAAAAAGGCGATTTTTCAAAAAATACATTAGTTCTCAAGTAAACAGTTGAATTTTCAACTGAAAAGGATCAATTATCAAACAAATAGCTGAATATTGAACTAAAAAAGATCAGTTTTCAACCAAAAATGAAATAGTTAAATTTTCATTAAAAAAAAAATAATTTTCTACAAAAAAAAATGTATTTTAAAAACAAAATCTATTTAACTTTCAACCAAGTAGTTTTATTTTAAAGGAAAAAGATAAATTTTCAACTAGAATGTTGAATACTTACCTGGAATACTTGAATTTTAAGCCAATAAAATGATTTTTCTACCACAAAAACGATTTTTCAACGGAAATGATCAATCTTTAACTGGAATAGTTGATTTTTAAATCAAAAAGAAGAATTTTCAACCAAGAAGATTAATTTTGACTAAATAAGACGAATTCTCAATAAAATACATGAATTTTCAATTAAAAAGATAAATTGTCGATCAACAATTGAATAGTTAAACTTTGACTTAAAAATTAATGTTCAACATTAAATTACAAACAACAAGATTAATTTTTAATCCATAAGATTAATTTCTACTAAAAAAGTGAAAATTTTCTAAAAAATAATAAAATAATAATAATAGAAAAAAAATGATTAAAAATAGTAAAAAAGATAATTTTTTAATTAAATATTGAATAGTAACATTTTCAATAATAAAAATAATTTTGAACGAGAAAAAAACAAACAAATTTTCAACAAAAGAGTAACTCTCAACCAAGTAATTAAATCTTCTTTCGGAAAATATGAACCTGGAACGAAAAATGTGGCAGCTGATATTTCAAACAGAAAAGATGACAATTTTCAATAAAAAATAATGGAATTCAACCAAAAAGATCGAATTTTCAACCAAATAGATGAATATAGTAATAGAGAGATATACTTTTACAAATGGAGAATCATTTTCATTCAATTCAATACTGTAATTTTTAAAAAGGTAGGCAACCTCTTAAAAATTTCCCTGACTTTAAAAAAAATTCCCTGACATTTCCAGGTTTTCCAGGTTTTCCAGGCAGGGTAGACACCCTGTATATACATCAATCCATACAATTTACAAATAAATATCAGTCATAATAATTTCGAAATTAGTTAAAATCAAAATTAAAACCCTGACGATGAATCCCAAAGATTCCCTGAAATCAGATGATGCTTAAAAATATGCTTTTATCATCAGCTTTTTGAGATATGAAGGGTAGAAATGCAAAAGGAGTCAAGCGCCATTTTTCACTTTTTTCAGGAGAGACTAAAAACATGTTTAGGGTTACCATTTCTTCGCAGTACGAAAGGAGGACACCTGAACATTTCCTAACCTAACCTTAACTTACTAGCATAGTGAAGACAGGTTTTTTGAATTTCAAATATTGCACATCACGAATGTTCAATAGAATGATTTTATTTTTACAAATTAGGTTACACGATACCCGGTAAGAACAATAACACGACTCCAGTAGTTCTATCTCTCACTATAACATCGTGAAAGATAGAAAAAAAGAAAAACATGCCATTTTTGTCAGAAAGGAGGACATTTTCAAAGAAGGGAGGACTCGGGAGGACAAGGCGGTAAAGGAGGACATGTCCTCCCGAAGGAGGACGTTTGGTAACCCTAAACATGTTGTAAATTTGGCGGGACCATTTAAGAAAAAAATAAGAAGTACTTTCGAGACACTTTCATGCTCTATCGAACTAAAAAAAGTTTGCTCAGAAAAAGCTATCCGGTTTCAAGAAATTGAATGAAACAGGTCACGTTTCGAGGTTAGATTTTGGGTCCGTATCGACTTTTAAGATCTTTCAACATTAATTGTGGAGTCAATTTGCAGTTTAAGAAAAAACTGAAAATTTGAATTCTAGCTATTGAATGGACGAATTGATTTCCAAAAAGTTTGTTTAAAGAAAATCATGCAGTTTCGCGAAATTTGAAAATCCAATTATGACTTCGAAATGGTGTAAAACTGACATTTCAACTTCAAAATAATGACGATAGCAGTAATAATTTTGCATATTTCCAAAAAGTGAGGAACTGGGGTTTAGGTTATTTAGTGCTGAACGGAAGGGACCCAATAGTAATTAAAAATAATTAGCCAGTGTCGAGAAAAATGAAATTTGATTTTTTACTTTGTGGTTAGAAAAGCTTCTCGGACTGTGAAAACAAGAACACAAATTTTGAAAAATGATGCCCCAAAAAAATCCTTTGGCAGGCATGTGTAATAGAATTTATCTGATTTCTTGAGCTAATAAACCCGATTTCGAAAATTTGGCGCTTGACTCCTTTTGCATTTCTGCCCTTCATATACAACCATAGATTGAGAACAAGATGTTTACTATATTATTATTATTATTATCATCAATTTTGTTATATTATATATTTATAATGTCTTTAAATTCTTAAAACCCCGAAGAACTTGCTTATTATCTCTCTCTTCAGCTAAATATGAAGCAGTACATCCACAATTGCTAAAACAGAAAAAAGACCCGCAAATGAAATATTTTATTGAAGCCCATCACCCCATAAAGTTTACAAATAAAAATCTGTCATAATCATTCCACAATTAGCTAAAATCAAAACTAAAACCCTGCGGAGTACCCCCAAAGATTCCCTTAAATCAGAAGATACTTCAAAATATTCCTTTATCACCAGTTTTTTAAAATATACAACCATAAATTTAAAAACCTGTATTTCTTTATATCTCCATGTTGTGGACATTTATAAAGCCTTTCTATTCTTAAAAATCGGAATCACTTCCTAATCATCTATCTTTTCAGCTGAATCTGAAGGTATACGTTTATTGATAAAATATAAAGAAGGCCCTGGAATGAACTACTTTATTGAAGCTCATCAACAAATTAGTTAAAATTAAAATTGAAACCCTGACCATATATTTAAAAAAACTGTATTTCTTAATGTCTTTATGTTTATACATATTTTGAAATCTTTACATTCTTAAAAACTTCAAGAACTTCCTTATTATCTCTCTCTTTAGCTAAATCTGAAGGAGTGCGTCCACAATTATCCAGACTCTTCGGATCAGTTTTTGAGATCAGTAATTTACACACTGGGCCAGAATTAGAGATGACTGCGCGATGAAGAGCAGTGTATCCATCTGCGTCAGCAATGTTCGGATCAGCACCCGATTTCAATAGCAAATCTGTGATCTCAACATGTCCTTGAGTCGCTGATCTATGAAGTGGAGTTGCTTGGCCCGATCGAGTCAATGCGTTCACATTAGCACCATTCTCTAACAATAGTTTGCAGAGTTTACAATGACCGTTCCTTGCACTATAATGCAAAGCCGTATATCCTGCAGAATCTTCGGCATTTGCTGAAGTTCCCTTCTTCAAAAGATACTCCACTCTGGCATAGTCATTAGACTGAGCTGAAAAAAAAAAACGATCAATATTAATTCTTTTCTCAAGTATCATAAAATATCAGTCAATTTGTAATATTTCAAGACAAAGTCCACTAGGAGTATTTCAGACTTCACGACCGACAATTACCTTAAAACTGGGGAAATAGGGTTATTTTTCACGAAAATAGAGGAATAATAGGGAAACAAATTCTTTTGAATAAAATTGATGTAGGCACCAAAATTCTAAGATTTCAAGTCGAAATATATTTCGTTTTCAACAAAACAGTTTAATGTTTCAGAAAAAATTTGACTTTCAAACCCAAAAAGATGAATTTTCAATACAAAAATTAATTTGCAAGCAAAGAGGATGAAGTTTTAAACAAATAGTTCCATTTCCAACTAAAAAAATAGTACTTTTTATAACAAATAGTTGCCTTTAAAACTAAAGATTTTTAAAGCCAAAGAGACGAATTTTTAGAAAAATGTTGAATTTTTAACTAAATAATTGAATTTTCAAAAAAAAAAAAAAAAAATACCAAATTGTAGAATTTTCAAGAAAAAAACAATTAATTTTCTACAAAACAGTTGAATTTTTAACAACAAAGTTAATTTACAACCAAAAAGTGGAGCTTTCAACCCAAAAAGATGAATTTTCAACCAAGTAGATTAATTTTCTACTAAAAAGACGAATTTTCAACCGAATAGTTGAATTTATAACTAAAAAAGATAAAGTAAAAAAACAAATAATTACATTTTCAGCTACAAAAATTCATTTTCAACCATACAGATGAATTTTCAACTCATGTAATGAATCTCCAAACAAAAAAATTCAGAAAGTAGTTCCACTTTCAACGAAATAGTTGAATTTATAACCAAAAAGATAAAGTCTTAACGGACAATGTATAGTTGATACTTCAAAAAAATATATTTTAATTTTAAATAAAAACCAGCTGAATGGAAACAAAAAAGGCGAATAAGCAAGATTTTTCTGTCAAGAAAGAAAGAAAATTTCAATCAAATTGTGGCATTTCCAAGCCAAAAGGAAAATTTTCTACAAAACAATTGAACTTTCAATCCAAAAATATGCATTTTCAACAAAATAATTAAATTTTCAACAAAACAGTAGAATTTGTAACCAAAAGAAATGAATTCTGAACCAAAAATATAATAGGTAGTAGACTTTTCAAATTCAAATTGCGCTATTATAAAAAAGATAGAAATAAGGATCTGCATATAAGAATTTATGTAAATAGTTATAATAGCGGACATATTATGAATAAAGAAAAAGAATTTTCAATTTAAAAAAATTGGAACAAAAATTTCTATCGAATGAAACTTCGTTCAGACAAAGTTTTCATTTTAAATTGAGCAATCGTAGAAATTTATGTATAAAATTTTTTAATTCATACTTATTAATATTTTTAAAATTGATTGCTTTAAAGGATAGAAATGTAAAAATTGTACAACTTGTAATAGTTTAATTTCCAATTATTCCATTAGAAAAGATTTAAATTCAAAATTAATTTTAAATCAAATCCTATAATCTTGAAGGATTTAATTAAAAATCGCCCAATATTTAAAAATTCAATTTGAAATGAAATTATTTCTTCCCTGATAGTTTTCAATTTAAACTACAATATCTTAATCTTTTTAATTCAAAATCGCTCAATGCTGAGGATTGGAAATTAAAATACTTTAATATTTCTAAGTAGAAAATTTAATTTTTTATACTTGCCTGCGTACCAAATTCCTCTTTCGAACTCCATTTCCGATAAAGTTTGTCGGACCCCAGAATCATTTTTGGAATTGCAGCAGGCTCCTTCTTCATGGGAATGGTTGGAATCCATAGTTCTTATCTGAAACTAACTAATGAACCTCTATATGTATTAATTATAATTGAAATAAAAAATTTATGAAAAAAAATTTTCTCGACAATCTACTTATCTCTAAATAAAAAAATTAGTCAAAGTAGGCGCTGTGGCCTACAAAAAAGGGTTTCATAACTTGTTGAGACGTTAATCCAATCATTTAAAATCCCCTCCAATACTTTACCACCCCACTCTCCCCACTTCCCTACCCACACCTTCATTTCCCATCCCTTCCCCAAATTATTCCACCCCTACTTTCCCCTCTTCTCACATCCCATATACTAACACCCCCTTCTCACACTCATTTTCCTTCGCTTCCTCTCACTTCTCCCCCCCCCCCCCTCACCTTTTCCCCCCCCCCCCCCCCCCCTCCTTGCTTCCCCACTTCCCCTAACTTCACATTATTTCCCCTACTTCCCCTTCACTTACTTCCCATACTCCCCATCTCAACAATTCCCCTACTTCCCCACCCCTTATTTTACTACTTACCATCCTCTCATTTCTTCTGCTTCTCCCATCACATTCTATTTCCTCACTTTTCATACTTCTCTTACTTCCCCTCCTAACTCTTTCCCTACCCCTATTTCCCCACCCCTCATTTTACTACTTACTATCCCCTCATTTCCTCTACTCCTCCCATTACATTCCATCTCTTCACTTCTCATACTTCCTTTATTTCCCCTCCCAACACTTCCCAAGTAGGGGAATTTGGACCCTATTTCCCCTACTTCCTTACCCCTTATTGCTCTACTGAACATCCCCTCATTTCCTCTACTTCTCCGATCACTTCCCTTACTTATCCTCTCCTAACTTTCCATACTCCACCTCTCTTCACTTTCGATACTTCCCTGCCCGTTATTTCCCTGCTTATCATCCTCTCATTTCTTCTACTTCTACCATCATTTCCCCTACTTCTTCACTCACTTCTCATACCCCCCTCCAGCCACTTTCCTACCTCTTTTTTCCCTACTTACCATCCGCTAATTTTCTCTACTTCTCCCATCACTTTCCATCTCTTTACTACCCCTCCCAACACTTGCCCTATCCCTGTTTCCCCTACTTTACACCCCTTAACTCCCTACTAACCATCTCATCATTTCCCCTACTTCTCCCATCCCTTCCCTTAATTCCACCCTCACTTTATATACTCCACTACCCCTCAATTTTCCTACTTAGCATTATCTATTTTCATTCTACTTCTCCCATAATTTCCCCTACTTCCCATACTCCCCATCCAAACACTTCCCCACCCCTTATTTTCCTGCTTACCATTCCCTTATTTCCTCTACTTCTCCCATCACGTCACCTACTTCCCCTCCCCACACTTCCATTACTTCACATCATTTCCCTACACTTCCCCTCCTTGAAAAAAAAAGTACGACGGACGGACACCGGACCGAAACTATAAGGGATTTTTTCTCGGGGCTAAGAAACCCTAAAAAGATCGAAGGTTGAGTGAAACACAAGAGAGACATCAAAATATTCAGTATATTGTTACAGTCGTATATTCGTTATACAAGCATTGATGTAGAATGCAAAACACTATATCCAGTCGTACAATATTCGATACTCATGTGCGAGAAACTGTGTAAATGTCGCCCCTAAGCGTATAAATTTGCAATAATCTCCATGGAAATTGAAATAACACTCGTTATATTCCATGAAATCTCTAACGCAAATAATTTAAAAGAATTGAGTACTAACTTAATAAATAGCAAAACAAACAAATAGCCAACAGAAATAATGCTATTTTGGAAATTTAAAACTTAAAACTAAACAGTTTAAGTACCATTTGATTTTTTATGTGCAGAGTAAATAAACCATCATTGCACACCTAAGTGAAAAAACATTCATGATACTTATAAAAAAATCTAAACCCACTAACAATAATTAATTCGTACCTTACTCAATTTGATTGTTTTGTTCGATTCGAATAGATCCGATGGAATGTGAATAGGAAAGTTTAATAGTTTCCAGCATTTAATTGTTTATCTGTCGTAGCCACTTAGTGTAATTAGAAATTTCATAATATTTCTTGACAGTTCATGAACTGCTAGCCAGGATTTTGATTGTTTAAAAAATATTAATTGTGTTTAAAATCAAGGGAGCATTTTCAGGAAACAAGCGTAATAAATTTCAATTATTATAATTTAAAAAATCGCAAATGCGGTCTCACAATTTGTTTATTCATATTAAAAACATAGTTCCCTGTTGAACTTTTTTACCATAAAAGATGAAAAAAAAACAAATTTTCAACTAAAAAATATCAATTTTCAACAAAGAATGGATATGTTACATTTTCAGTATGAAAAAAATTAATTTTAAAACAAATAAACAAAATAATTTTCAACAAACTAGTTAAAACTTTTAACCAACAAAATGAAATTTCAACTAAAAAGGTAAATCTTCTAAAACAAAATGATTGTTTGACAAAATGGTTCAACTTTCAACCACGTAATTGAATTTTCAACAAAAAAGATGAAGTCTCAATTCTTAATGTAATATTAGATATTTCAACCAAGAAAGATTTTAATTTTAAATAAAAAAACAGTTGAATTTAATAAAAAAAGACGAATTTTCAACCAAAGAGATAAAGTTTCAACTTTCAACTCAGAAGTTTAATTTTCCAACCAAAAAGAAGAATTTTCTACAAAAAAATATTTTTCTGTTAAGAAAGAAAAAGAATTTCATCGAAATTGTAAAACTTTTAAGCCAAAAAGACGAATTTTCTGTAAAGGAGTTGAATCTTCAACTGCTATATTTTCAAATAAAAATATTAAATTTAAAAAAAAAGATCAAGAAAGTGGTCAAACTTTCAACCAACTAGGAAAATTGCAACTAAAATTATGAATCTTTAACTGGAATAGTTAAATTTTAAGTTCAAAAAATGAATTTTCATTAAAATACATGCATTTTCAACAAAATAGTTGCATTTTCAAACAAAAAAGATGAATTTTTAACTAACATGATGAATCTTAATTAGAATAGTTATTTTTTAAGTTAGGAAAATTAATTTTCAACAAAATAGTTACATTTTCGAACAAAAAGATGAACTTTTAATTAAAATGATAAATCTTCAATCAAAAAGAAATAATTTTCAACAAAGTAGTACCATTTTTAACTGAGTAGTACAATTTTTTACTAAATAGTTGAATTTTCAACTAAGGGAGATGAATTCTCAACGAAAAATTCCAACCAAACATAGAAAAAACACAAAACATAGAAAAATTATAAACGGAATAAAACAATTTCAAATTAAAATTGAAAAAAATTTAATTTGATTGACAGTTATTTAAAGTGCCTTTTATAAAAATTCCCTGACTTTCCCTGACCAATAAAATTTCCTGACCTACCTCCACATTAGAAAGTCAATTTGTTTCAGTGAATTTTCAACGAAATATTATAAAAATATAGAATAATAAAATAAGAAATATTTCACGAAATGTTTAATTACACCAAGAGGCTAGAGCATTTCGCTAAAACAAGTTTTGATGCAAACTTAAAAAATTCCTGATGAGAAACACCAGAGAAAATACGTTAAAAAATTATTATCACATGCAAATTGACGCTTGGAATCAATAAAACATTTAGTAAAAAAAAATAAAAAAATAATATGAAGAGTTTCATTATTTAAGTCTCTTAACCTGATAAATCTTTTGTAATGGATTCTAAAAAGACTTGTACTTTAGTAGATTACAGATCCTTTATCACTTGTATCATGGAAGATGATATATTAAATACTTTCCTTGAAAATTGAATAAAAATGAGCCAAGTCTTTGGGTACCCTGAATTTTTTAGCTGTCTCGTTCTTCATTTTTATTCGACTTTCGAAACGGAATAGAGAATTATATTTAATACAGAATACTGTTTATATAGAAACATGGCATCGCAAACTTCCTTATGAAAATGCCTAGAATTTTGAAAAGTACTATTAATTCACTATTGCCTTCCACAAATACTTCTAGAGAAAAACTCACTATTTCGGTTTACTTCTAGAGAATAATACTTTGTCGTTTAAGTTCCTTGGTTATTATAAAAAAAAATTGAATAATATATATTAGATATAAAAATCATTATAATGTGACAAATAGATTTTTACAACAAGGTCTCGCGAATAGCAAGAATCTTTGTTTCTACAACAAAATATATCTCATGATTGGTTTGGTCCACTCTCATCTTTTCTTTTTCTCCACTGCTAACAATTTTTTTAACGATTGTAGACAATAAATGTTTTCCAACAAATTTAAATAAAATCTCACAATAACCCGTGACCCTGCATGGAACCCCTTTCAACGATAAGGACATTTTAAAATAGAGTGCAGTAATATTATAGACACAAACTGAAGCTGAAGAGTGACTTTTTGGTATTAAAAATTAAATCTCTCTTTGAAGAGTCCAAAGAATTTCTGCTTCCCCTGTGGTGCTGACGACTTTATAGCCCAACTCGGCTAAAGCGTTGATGATGTTTAGTGGAGGTCCTAAAAATTTAATTATCTGTTAATAAAACACAACCAATGAATTAATAATGTCACATAATTAATTATAGATGGATTCCAAGCTGAACTCGCACACACCAGACCTTTACATCATCGAATTTTTTTAAACTTTGGTCACTTATTTGTTTAATGGAAAAAATACAGATAGCCAAAGATTTCACTTCCAAAAGTTTGTTTTGAAACTTATTGCACTTTTTCTATTTTGGACTTTTTTATTGTAAAAAAACACGGAGAATTCAAATTTTGGGGTTCCAATTTTGATTCTTTTTTTCAAACTCGATTCACAAAAAATGCCTACCCGAAATTTTCTTTATACTTCAAAATGTCATTTTAGAGAAAAAAATTATAAGACCTACGTGCCTTACATAATTTAAAAAAAATGTTATTATTTGTGAAAAAAATAACATTCAAAAAATTTTTCTTTTAAAATATTAATTTTTTACAATGCAATTCAATATTTTTTCATTAAGTCACGAAGGTCAGTTAAAAAATCTTTCTATTGCAAAATAATATCTTTAATGGATTATGTCGGTTTTATGAATGATTTGATAAATTTTCGGTATTATAATTAATTAAGAGGCATTTAAATGTTCCTAAGCTCCACTATATTAATAACAATTATCTTTTAATTCTTCCAGATTATTTATTAAACATTTATATTGTGTCAAAATAAGTAGAATCACTTATTTTATAATTCACCATCGAGTAAAATTACTTATGAATAAGATAGTTAAACCTCTTCATTAATGAATGAAATGAGAAAAAAAAAATTTGTTTATAAAAGAATTTTTCATAAATATGCAAAAAGCATGTTTTTCAGCTATACACAAATACACACTTTTTTCAAAAAGTTCAATATGCCGAGTCTGATTTTTTTTTTCAGCTTGAATCGAAGAATTTTTTCGTGATTGTTGTGATTCAAGCTGAAGAAATTTCAGGTTCGACATATTCAACAAAAAACATGTTTTTTGTACATTTTCAAAAAATTCTTAATTGAACCAATTTTTTTCATTTTTTTTTTATTACTGTTTACTAGCAAAAATTATACGGAGAACAAATACAAGGTTTATTATAAAATAATCAAAGAGAAATTAGCATATAATAATGAAGAGGTTTAACTATCTTATTTATAAGTTATTATTTGACTAGATTTTTAAAAAAATTTTAAATCGAAAATCGGACAAAAGATATCAAGGGACGACTGCAAAATTTCGAAAAATAAAATTCCCGACACTCGAAAATTTCCAAAAAATAAAATATTCTATATAACAAATTCTCGAAATTAGAAAATTTCCGGAAATTTAAAATTCACGAATTGAAAAAATCCCAAGTATTATAATTTGAGACAGTTTATGATATTACCGAATTTGAAAATTCGAGAAATGAAATTTCAGACATTATAAAATATCCGAATATAGGATATTTTCGCATCTAAACAATATTGAAAAATTATTAAGAATTAAAATAAAAAATAATAATTAAAATGCTTTTATTTGATGAACATATTTTGTATTTCATCTATTATTTATTTACCATTAAAACAATTCTTTATTTTTCGAATTCGGGAATTTTATAATTCGGAAAATTTTCTGCGTCGCTAATTTTGTAGTGTTGAATATTTAATTATTTTCGCTGAAAATCTATCAAATCAATTATAAACCCGAGATAATCACTTGAGAAATACATTTCGCAATAGAGAGATTTTTTAAACTTATCTTCGTGAATTAAACAAAAAATGTTAAATTACATTGTGGAAAAATGAATATTGAAAAAAAAAATGTTCAATGTTATTTTTTCACAAAAAAAATAACGTTTTTGAATGTTATTTTTCCCCAAAAAATAACGTTTTTAAAATTCGCATGTAAGGCACGTAGGTTTCATCATTTTTTCTCTAAAAGGACAATTTGAAGTATAAAGAAAATAAGGGTAGGTATTATTTGGGAATTGAGTTTAAAAACATTTAATATTTAAACGAAATTTCTTAATCTATCACAAAAATAATTTTTTCTATTTTTTGAAAACTTTCAAAGTATATAATTTTTTAAGTGACACAATAGGCTTTATAGCTTGAGCGCCAGGGGAGCTCCTTAGGGGCTTCCCGCCCGCCTTAAAACTATTGAAACTATATAACTTTTCCAATTTTAATCGAAATTAGAAATTTCATTGAGATAATTTGTAAGTTTTTACCCATTTGTAACAAACTTTCACAAAAGTTTCTGAAACTTGAGAAAAAAAATTTTTATTTTTGAACTTGCTCTTAATTTTTTTTTAATAGCTGGTGCAATTCGTGTTTCAGAGACTCAAAAAGTGTCCAAAATAGAAAAAGTGCAATGACATTCAAAAATTTTTGTTTTGAAGTGAAATCTTTGGCAACCTACATTTTTTCCACTAAACAAAAAAGTAGCAAAATTGAGAAAAAAAATCGATGATGTGAAGTTTGTGTAAGTCCGGCGTGGAATCCGCTTGTACGTGAAATAAAAGTAAAGTAAAAAATAGTATTTTTATTCAAAGCACAAGACGACACGATAAGAGATTAAATTATTTTTTTACGCAACATTCAAGATGGAATAAAAAATCAATAAAACAACTCACTGATAGGTACTTTATTATACTGTCTTCTTAGCCTTTCAAAACTGAATTCGAAATCGATTAACCTGAGATACAGTTAGTTTTTGATAAAATCTAAAAGCCAGCATTTTGGCTCTTAAAGTGACGTAATGTGGCCTCGATATTAGAAAAATTTTCCTTTGGAGGAAAAAAAGTTGAAGAGCAAAAGTTCTTTAAACGATTCTTTCGGTTGTGGAAGAGAATTTTAAATGCAGAATTCATTTAAATAAGGATGACAAAATAGATAACACAAAAGGATAACTTTACTTTTAGCTTGAGTTTCAAAGAAAAGATTTTTCAATTCAAAAAATATATGAATTATTGTTACACTTTATTTAAATATGAATTTTTGTACATATCAATATCTCAGAGTAATTTCCTGTCTGTCAGCGACTTCTCATTAAAAAAAAAAAAAGTGGAAAAAGTGACATACGTATTTTTATGTAAAAAATGTGAGGCTCTTTGATATTGTAGAAAATTTCCCATTTTTTCAATTCAATTTTGAACGTTTATGATTAAAAAATGTGAACCTATTAATCCTCTTATTTTGAAATTACTATTTAATTTGAAATGATATAAATTAAAAATAAATATAAACATTTTAGAAAGATTTCATTTTGAATTATTTAATTTTAAAGGTTTTCAATTTGAAATGATTGAACTATGAAAGCCCAATATTAGAATTGGCCAACAATTTAAACATAAAAGCTGAAATTCCACAATTGTTTGCATTTATCTTTGAACTTGTATGATTTTGAATATTTTATATTCAAAACAGTTCAATTTCAGTTGATTTGCAATATTACAATTTTATATGTTTAAAATTGGATTATATTAGATTTAAACCTTATCAATAAGCCATTATTTCAAATAATTAGCAGTAGAACGTAAATAATTTTAAATTGATTACGTTCCAACTTAAATAATTTCAAATTCAAATATAAAGAAATTGTATCATTTCGAATTGAGAGCTCTAACGCTTTAACAAAATTAGTTTTAAAAATTAAATAATTTAGAACATAAAAATTTTGAATCAAAAGCGTATAAAAGCGATTAATTCAAAATTTAATTTAAAAACCAAGCAATTTGAATGTTAAAAATTTTGAGTTGAAGGCGTACAAACTCGATTAATTTAAAACAAAGGGTTCATAGTTGAAAGATTTTAAATTAAAAATGGTAAAATTTTAAGTTTAAAGCAATCAAAATTCAAGATTTTTATTGGTTCAGGTTGTGTTCTTCTCATATATATTTTCTACGATACCTGTGATTGGCCAGAGCACCCCATGGTGGGGACTAGTCGAATTTTGAATTATTTTAAAAAGTAAATAATTTAAGATGTAACAATTTTTAATTGTAAGCATGACAAATTGGTTAATTCAAAAATTTAAGTCGTTCAAAATTATACACTTTTCAAACCAAAATTTTTATAGTTGTAAAATTATTTGAAGTTGCAACAATTTAATATGGAAAAGCTTTTAAAATAAAGGTGAAAAAAAGGAATCTTAAGTTGAAAAACCCTAAAGTCGCTGGCAAGCTTATAATTTTTATATTGATAAATGAAATAAAAAATTACTATTTTCAAAATTGAATAATTAAAATTTAACATTTTTTAATTAGAAGAGTACAAAATCGACTATTTTAACATTTAAATTATTCAAAATTATAAAATTTCAAAAACAAAGATTTTATAGTTGAAAGATTTTTTATTAAAAATTGTAAAATTTTAAGTTTTAAGCAACAAAAATAGAACACTTTTATTCCAATTTGAAATTAAGAAATTTGAAACTATTTGAAGTTGCAATAATTTACTATGGAAAAAGTTAAAAAATAATACGTTGTAAAATAAGAAAAAAAGTGAAAACAATTCTGAAGTCGCTGGCAAGCTTGCGATTTTTAGATTGATGTAAGTGAAATAAAATATTAAATAATTAAAAATTTAACAATTTTGAATTGAAAGCGCACAAAATTAGTTTATTGATAATTTAAATCGTTTACAATTATAAACGTTAAAAAGAAAGCTGTTATAGTTAAACGATTTTAAATTAAAAATTGTAAAATTTTAAGTGCCAAGCAATAAAAATAGCAGATCTTCATCCCAATTTAAAACTAACTTCTGAAATTAATTTTTTTTTTAATTATTTGAAGCTGCAAAAATTTAATGTAGAAAAAGTTTCAAAATAATAAGGTGGAAAATAAGAAAAAATGTCAAAATAATTATGCGGTCACTGGCATGCTTGCGATTTTTAGATGGGTGAGTATAATGAAAAATTACAATTTCCAAATGAAATAATTTAAAATTTAACAATTCTGAATCATTAAAAATATTAAATAATTGAATTTTTAACAATTTTGATTTGAAAGCGTACAAAATTGGTTAACTAAAAAATTGAAGATGTTCAAAATTTTCTAAAACTTTCAAAAACGAAGCTTTTATAGTTGAAATATTTGTAATTAAAAACTGAATAATTATAAGTACTTAAAAAGTACTCAAAATCGAATGTTTTTATTAAAAATCATAATTGACTTTCTAAAAGTAAAAAACTGTTAAATTATTTGAAGTTACAACAATTTAATAAAGAAAAAGTTTTTAAATAAAGGTAAACAAAAAAATAAAAAAAATTTTAAACTCTGAAATCGCTGACAAAAGCTTTTGATTTTTAGATTGACGAATAAAATCAAAAATTACTATTTGCAAAATTAAATAATTAAAACATAACAGTTTTTTTTAAAAGCGTACAAACTCGATTCATTCAACATTTATATTATTCAAAATTATAAACTTTCAAAAACAAAGGTTTTAAAGTTGCAACATTTTAAATTAAAAATGGTAATATTTTACATTTTAAGCATTGAAAATAGTTTACAAATTATAAGTTGAAAAATAAGACAAAAAGTGAAAATATTTCTGAAATCGCGATCAAGCTTGTGATTTTCTGATTGATGAGAAAAATGAAAAACTACTCTTCACTGTTTGTTGTAAAAGGAAGATATTTTCACAATATTTGTTAGAAATAAAAAATTAATACATTTTTTGGATAAGAACCTTTGATCATAACGCCGTTTACGACGTCCGCTCCAGAGTTGGGAAACCGTTTTGACAAAGCCACTACTTCATCTTGAGATAAGCCAAAAACTGTACAGTCGGTTCCAAAGGGAGATCCTTTGACAGCCGTGTAATAGTAAGTCTCGTTACCGATATTTACTAGCTTTCCAGACATTTTGCAGATTTCTTCCTCAGACATTTAATAGAACTCTTAAACTTCGTTGTCTTTCAGTTCTAAAATGACAAACATACCAGTTCACAATGCTGCCTTAGATTTTAAATTTAAAAGATCAAAAAATTTGTTTATATTTTCAAACTTTAAAGAATACCACTTTTAAATCGATATGAATAATGAACACAGAATTTTTATCTACAATTAAATTTTTATTTAAAATTATTCTAAATTAAAATATTTAGAATTGATACATTTTTAGCCTGTAAAAAAGCAACATTTTTAATTTAGATTAATAAAATAAAGAGTTTTCATTTAAAATTAAAATGCTTTTAAAATAAAAATGCTTCTGGAATAAAAAAATTTCAAATTTATACATTTTCAAACTTTAAAAAATGAAAATTTTAATTCAAAATAATGAAAACTTATACATTGTCAACCTGTAAAGAATGTAATTTTTAAAGCTAGATTCATAAAACAAAGAATTTTGATTTAAAATTAAACTGGTTCTAAATTCAAAAAATTTTTAATTCATACATTTTCAAACTGTAAAAAATTAAATTTTTTTAATTTATATTAGACTTCAAATCCCGAAATGCTATAAAAACAGTGGAAATAGGGTGATTTTTCAGGAATATACGGGAACAATATTAAATTTCATATTAAACGCTTTTAATTCCTAAGATTTCAAGTCGAAACCTACTGAATTTTCAAACAAAAAAGATTTTCTACCAAAAGAGATGAATTTTCAACAAAAGACTTGAGTTTTGAGCAACAAAAAATTTTCTTAAACTGAATATTGGAACTTTCAATCAAAAGTGACGAATTTTCAACAAAAAAGTTCCCTTTCAGCCAAAAAAGATGAATTTTCAACCAAATAGTTGCATTTTTAACCAAAAGGGATTAAATTTCTACCAAAAGAGACAAATTTTCAACAACAACAAAATTACTCAATAAAATCATTAAATATTAAAGCAAAAAGATGTACATATGTTTAATCCAGGAAGGGTGAATACTCAAAAAGAAATATAATGATTGACATTTCGAACAAAAAAAGACTTTAATTTTTATTCAAAAACAGTTATTTCAACCAAAAAAGACGAAGTTTCAACTAAATACTTGAACTTTTAGTTCAAAAATTAATTTTCAACCAAAAAAAAAAAGAAGAATTGTCAACGAATTAGTTAAATTTTTATCCAAAGAGATGAATCCTTAACCAAAAATCTTAATTTTTAACAAAATAGGTAGTTCAACTTTCAACCAAAAAAGATTTTAATTTGAAATCAAACACACTTGAGTTCGACCAAAAAGAGGAATTTTCAACAAAATAGTTGAATACTCAACCAAAATAGATTACTTTTTAAACAAACAGTTGAGTTGAAGATGCGATTTCTACAAGAAAAAATATGATTTTTCAACAACAAAAAAAGTAAAAAAATAAGGTTTTGATAAAGTAGTTCAATTTTCAAACAAGTAGTTGAATTTTCAACAACAAAGAAAAAGATAAATTCTCAAGGGAAAATATAACAGTTGGTATTTCAATCAGAAAGATTTTAATTTTGAATAAAAAAAGTTCAATTCATCCAAAAAAGGCGAATTTTCAACAAAATAGTTGAATTTCCAGTTGAAAAAAATTAGTTTTCAACCAAAAAAAGCAAATTTTGAACCAAAAAAGATTTTCTATCGAAAAAAATTAATTTTTAACAAAAAAGTTCAGCTTTCAAGGTAAAAAATCATATTTTTCAGAAGAAACTTCAATGTTCAAGAAAAAAGTTAAAATTTT
>CAKNXH010002179.1:197082-214741 GCA_932178445.1 Andricus quercusramuli | reverse complement strand
TGAAATAAAAATGTCATATATTTTTATATTATAAAGAATACAATTTTGTACATCTAGATTGATAGAGACAATTAATTTTAATTCAAAATTTAAATTAAAATGCTTCTAAATTCAAAATATTAAAAATGTATACATATTCAACCTGTACAGAAGAAAATTTTCAAATTTGGATAAATAAATCAAAGAATTTTTATTACAAATAAAAATACTTTTATATTTAAACAATTACAAATTAAAATGCTTCTAAATTCAGAAGATTTAATATTAATATTTTTTTTAACTGCAAAGAATCAACTTTTTATATCTAGTTAATGACAGAAAATGTTGTTTCAAAATTAAATTTAAAATACTTCAAAATTAAAAATATTTGAAAGTGACTAATTTTCAAACTGTAAAGAATGAAATGTTTAAATCTAGATAAATAATAACGAAGTTTTTATTGGAGGCTTCCACAATCAGGGTGTCCAACGTGAAACGGATCATGCAAATGTAGGTTAGTTTTTAAATTGGGTTAATTTTGTAGCCGAATAACGAGTCACGATAATTTATTCCTCAATGTTAAACTAAACTGTTAATTTACAATTTTTAGATAGACCCGAGCAGGAAAATTCAAATAGTCGCAAAACGAAAATTCGTCTTCAAATTTCAATTTTAACAGGTTGACGATACTGCCAAAATCAGTTGAAAACATTTAGTTCCCAGAACCTTGAATGTTGCGTCGTGTCCGGGATTTTGGGTCGAAAATTGATAGTTTTCCGAGGTTTTTCACTAAAGATTAATTGAATTTGCATGCCAGAGTCACTAACGTTGGAAACTTAACAAAAAGTTCGGAAAATCCAAGTGAATATGTAGTGATTTTCAACATTCGGCTTCTCAAAAACTCGACTCACTTCGCAATCGCGAATGGCGGTTAGTGTCAACTCTACGCAATTAATCTGCGTACTTTTTGTTTAAAAACTGGACATATTTAGGTGTCTAAAGTACATAAAACAAAATTCTAGTACCGTCTCAGAATATTTTTTCACATGTGAGGTACTTTTAAGTGACTGGCAACACCCAAAATCATTTTCCTTCGCGATTTACTAAAACGTATTTCGGCGCGAAAGCGGTTAGATTCTGTGCATTTGAACGATTTGGACTTAGGATAATTTTCTCCAAAACAATTTCAGGTCATTTGTGGACGAGGATTGTGATTTTCTAGTGCGCGAATTCGGTAAGAGCAAGTTTCATACATTTTTGATAAAATTCAGGGAAAAATGGTGCATTTTGAGATATAGGTTAGAATTAGGGTGATCAGACGTCCTGATTTTAATCATTTAAATAAAAATCTTGACCTCGAAAAAGTTATTTGTACAATTTCTAAACATAGGGAATGAACATACAATGTTAATAATTTCTTCAAAATTCAACGATTTTATTAAAGACAAAAAAGTACATCTTTTTGGTTGAAAATCCAACTGCTTTGTAGAAAAATCGTCTTTTTAGTTAAAAAAATCATCTGTTGTCGTTAAAATGTAATCTTTTTTGGCTAAAAATACAACTGCTTGGGCGAAAACTCTGTTTGGCTTCGAATAAAAATCTTTTTTCGTTTAAATATCAACTATTCCATTTTTCGTGAAAAATTCAACTAATTAGTGGAACTACTTTGTTAGAAAATTCATTTTTTTATGGATGATTAATTATTTTAAATCAAAACATTTTTTTTCGGTTGAAAATTTCATTATTTTGTTAAAAATTAACTTTTAAGTAGTTAAAAATTTCTCTTTTCTCATATGAAAATTCATGTATTACGATGCATTTTTTCTGTTAAAAACAACGAATTATTTTGCTGAAAATTCGTGTTTTTGGTAAAAACTTATCTTTTTTAGATGAAAATTCATGTATTATGTTGAAAATGTATCTTTTTTTGGTAGAAACTTAACCTTTATAGTTGAAAATTCATCTACTTGGTTTAAAATTAATTTTTTTTATTGAAGATCCGTCATTATAGTCGAAAATTCATTTATTCGTTTAAAAATGTAACTACTTTGTTGAAAATTATTTTTTTTTTGTTGAAAATTAATTTTTTAAACTCAAAATTTAACTACTTCGTGTTTGGCTGAAAATTCATGTTCTTTAGTTAATTCAAACTATTGGGCTGAAGATTCATGCATTTTGTTGAAAATACGTCTTTTTGGTAGAAAATTAAACTTTATCGTTGAAAATTCATTTTTTGATCTAAAATTCAACTATTTAGTTTAAAATCAATGTTTGTGTTATTGAAGATTCATCATCGTAGACGAAAATTCTATTTTTGGTTAAAAATTGATCTATTTTGTTGAACATTCTTTTTTTGTTTAATTCGTTTATTGTTGTTGGAAATTCTTTTATTCTGTAATTCTTTTGATAAAATTTTTGTTTATGTTGAAAATTAATTTTTTAATCTGAAAATTAACTACTCCGTGTTTGGTTGAAAATTTATCTTCTTTATTTGGAAAGTCAACTTCTGCTTGACAATTCATTTCTTTGGTTGAAAATTAAAATATTTTGTTGAAAATAATTTCTTATGGTTAAAAATTGATCTTGTTTAGTTCAAAATTAACGTATTTTGTTGAAAATTGGTCTTTTTGGTAGAAAATTAATTTTATTGGTTGAAAATTGATCTTTTTGGTTGAACATAAATTTTTTGGTTGAAAATTTAACCTGAAAGAAAAATGTATAAAGGTCAAGGAAAATGAAAAATTGGTCACGAAAAAGTTAGGAAATTTCAAAATTCGTATTTTGTACAATGCAGTTGATTTTTCAGCACAAAAATATGAATTTTCAATTAAAAAGTTAATTTTCAACCAAAAATGAAAATTTTTAGATTAAAACCCTAGTATTTAACAAACAAACAAGTTTTAACTGAAATGATAAATTTTTAACTGAAAAATGACGAAAGGACGAATTTTTTACAAATTAAATAAATTTTTAACCGAATATTTGAATTTTCAGAATAAAAAAGATAAATTTTGAACCAAAAATGGAATTGCTACATTTTAATTTGAAAAAACTAATTCTCAAATGAAAAAACCAATTTTCTACCAAATTATTGAATTTTTGAGCAAAAAAAATAACTTTCTACAATATATTTGAATTTTTAACTCAAGAATATAAGCTTTTAATACAAAAAAATAATTTTCAATCAAAAATTGCAATTTTCAGTTTGTAAAAATGAATTTTTAACAAAGTAGTTTGATTTTAAACCCAACAAAATAGACTTGCAACAAAATAGTTGAATTTTCGACTAAAAAAGATCAATTTTGGAACACAAATGTAATAGTTCAATTGTGAGTTTAAAAAAATTAATTTTCAACGAAAAAAAAGTTTCAACAATAGTTAAACTTTCAAGTGAAGATTTAAAAAAATTAGAAATTGCTCAAGTTAGAACATTCAAAGTTGCAGTTGATGAATTTGAAATATTCCATTTTTTAATTGAGTATTTAACTTTGTACATTTAAACTAAAATTTGTTAATCTTCTAATACTTGTTTGAAAAGTACTGTATATTTTGTAACTGTTCCAATTTTATATTGGATAATAACTTCTGTCTCCAGTTTTCACATTTTCCACTTGCTTTAAAATGTTTCATCTTCGAATTTTTTTTAAGAGTTTATTTTTAATGGTCTGCAATTGAAACGTGTACCTTATTTATTCAGAAATAATTTATTTGAATTCCATAATTGATTTCATTATTATTCAATACTGGGTACAATTTCAAATATCGTATATTTGAAGAGAAAATGTGAAAAAAGGGAAGTTTTTCGAGAATAGGGGGAAAAAGGGGAAGACTGTGCACCCTGATAATAGCAAAAATCTCTGGATCCCACGATATTGATTCTAAAATACTTACATATATCTATTTTTGTTTCTGTTTGAATATTGTCAAATAATTTGGTGTGTTTTCTTTTTCAGGTCTTCGTCTCGTCTTTGAAGTTTATGAGAAACTCTTTTCCAAAAACAAATTAAAAAAATATTCACGAAAAGTTTCGTGAATAATGATTCTGAGAAATTTTAATTAATTAAACTTCGATGTTTAACAATTACTTCGGACAAATAATTTTAATTAAAATTTCGGACATTAACATGCTTTGAAGCGGCAATAACATCATCTAAAAATTATTTAGTTTAACAAAATTGACAATAAATTTGTAAATAACTTTTGAAATACTCCTGCATTAATTGAAGGTAGTTCTCGGGCCAAAATTAATAATCGAGTTAATAATAAGGCATGATTTATTAAAGTTCAAAAATTTAAACAAAATAATTTTTTATAAAAAAAAGTGTTGGATTCTTCTAGCTTTACATAAAATTAAAATTATAACCTTTGGGATAATTTATTACATTATTCATGATTCAAATTAAATTTTTTTTTCGAAATACGTGCCTGATTGTTTAGTGCCATTTGGGATTATCAAGACCTCCAAGATTTTCGTAAATTGTGGATGAAAGAAGCAGGTGAATTATAATTTTATTGGACTAATTCACACATTTCATTTGACTGTTTATTAAACAATTTGAATTATTGAAAACTGTCATTTTTTTACAGAATCTAAAGGATCGAAAGTTAGAAAGCTTGAAAGTAGTAAGTCCTTTCCAAAGTCCCTCTTTACTTCGATCAACGTCGTAGGATGAAAGGTCCAAAGACCAGCACGGAGGCAAGTTGTAATTTATCGACATTTTTTATTTTATAGCTCAGGTGTAGACTTTTCTTTGTGCGCGATATACAACTTTTTAATCGAAAACTGTTATTTTGATAAAAGATATTAATCAAGATTTTATGAACGAAATTTAGATTAAAAATCATGAGAAATAACATTTTAATAACACTTTTTACATCAAGAAAAGTAATCGCGAACGGGAACGTTGCGTCTTGAAGTAAATTTATAATGCTTTTTTCCATAATTTATTAGTTTTTTTCCTTCAATTCGAAAAAAACCCCGAGGGATATTTTTTTGTATATCATTATTCTAATAATTTTACCTTTCATCATTTAGATTTGTTTCATTTTAAAGGCTTAAAATTAAAAAATTGTTCTTTTGAAATTAAAAATGTTGAAGTCTTCAAATTAAAAGTATATGAATTATATGCAATATTGAGCATTTTGTGTACATCAAAATTCGAAATTGAAGAATTAAAATTGCACTTTCTTTGTTTGAATCTTAGCTCGTTAGAAAGAAATTCTCATATCAGGGTGTTTAGCGATCTTGAAAACCTGAAATTCGTCTTGAATTTTTGTTAATCTTGCAAACCTAGAAATTTCCTTGACATTTTCACGAAAACCTTGAATCTGATTGAAATTTTTTAAATAAAATGTTCACTTCATTGAAATCCAAAGAGTAATTTGATCTTTTTAGTCTTTTAGTATTTCTTATAAACTTTTAGTATTTTCATATTTAAAATATGGTGAAGAATGTTAATGTATACATTTTTTGTGATATTCATCTTAAAAATTATAAAAATTACTATTTGAAAATGTTGATGTTAATAGAGATTCAGGATTAACATTTTGGAAAGGTGGACCACTCCACTTTCGAGTGTACGCCAGATTTATATATTTCAAATTTTTTAAAATATTTCAAAGATTTCAAACGGTTTCAAAGAACGTCAAAAAAAAATGTGGAAAGTGTCTCAAGATTAAACGAATATTTCAAAGCTTTCAAAATATTTCACAAAGGTTTCAAAGACTTAACAAAGGCGCTTACATCATATTTCAAAAGTTTTAACAATATTTTAGAAGATTTAAATGATTTCAAAAAATTTCACGAAGGTCTCACAAAGTTTTCAAGCATTTCAAGGATTAGACAAGGATTCAAAAGATTTCACAATCATGTACAGCAGATTTCAAATGATTGTAAGATCTCACAAAAATTACAGAAGATTTCACAAAGATTCCGAAAATTTCAGAATGGTTCAAAAGATTTTACAAAAGCCTTCTACATCAAATTTTAAAGAATCCAAAGATTTAAAAAGATTTCACGAACATTTAAAGGATTTTAGAGACTTCAAAAGGTTTCAACATATTTCAAAGATCCCACAAAGATTGTTTATTATTGTAAAAGATTTCACAAAGATTCCAAGGATTTCGGAGATTACACAAGGATTTAAAGGGTCTCCCAGATGCGTGTACATCAGATTTAAATCGATTTCAGAAAGATTTTAAAGGTTTCCAAGATTTCAAGAATTCGAAAGGTCTCACAAAGACTTCACAAAGGCTTTGTAAATCAGATTTTAAAGTTTCCAAAGATTTTAAAAGATATCACAAGGATTTTAAATGATTTCACAAATGTTTAAAAAATTTTACAAAGGTTCAAAAGATTTAAAAAATATTTCGAAAAAATTTCACAAAGATTCTAAAGATTTCACAAAGCTGTTGTACATCAGATTTCGAAGAGTTTTGAAGATTTTAATAGATATCACAAAGATTTCAAATTATTTCATAAAGGTTTCAAAGATTTTACAAAGGTTCAAATGATTTCACAAAGATTTAAAAAATATTTCGCAAAAATCTTCCAAAGGCGTTGTACATCAGATTCCAAAGATTTTTGAAGATTTCACAAATTACATTTTTAATATTTCTAAAAAGAAAATTTCTTCATAATTTCTATTACTGAAGTATTTAATAAAATGCAACAGTACATAAATTGTTCGATTTACAAAAAAGAAAACGGCAAAAAACTTTTTATTGACGTGCAAAACCTGGAAAAGACCTTAAATTTTTTTTCTAAGAATCGCTGGACACCCTGATCATATATACGTACTATATTTTTAGATTAGGATGTTTTATTTCGGCGTACACCGTTTTATTTTAACCAGGCAACAAATCTAGTAAGTGTTTTTTTCATAGATTTGCGCCTGCCTTTTATTCTTCATTTCTTTTATTTTGAAATATTTGTAAACTTTTAAAACTATATTTTTTGTGGTCTGTAAAATTCTAATTCTTAAATATTTAAAAAATAAACGGTGTACGATTTCAGGTTTTTGTATATTTACAATGTTGGATGGAAAAAGCCCTAAAACGTGGTTTTAAGATCAGGTGTTTTT
This sequence comes from Andricus quercusramuli, assembly GCA_932178445.1. NCBI lineage: Eukaryota > Metazoa > Arthropoda > Insecta > Hymenoptera > Cynipidae > Andricus > Andricus quercusramuli. The sequence continues at coordinate 207,680 of CAKNXH010002179.1, read as the reverse complement.
GCACCGGGCCGGCGAAAATGAGAAACGTAGAATGAGTCTGATCGAGTGTGTTGGTGTGATTGATTTTTTTTTTAATTTGTAGATATAGCTAGGGAGGCAGGTAATTTATCCCGGTATAAATGTTTATATTTTTAAGTAGGTAGTCAAGGAATTAACTATCTTCGAATTTGCGGAAAGATAGTCTCTCCCAGACTATTGGTACAATTATTTGCGTACTAATAATTATTTTTATTATGGCGAAATTTGCTCGATTGGAATGGAATATTTATACTTTTTACTAATCCAGCCCAGAAAATGAAAAAATACATTTCTTAATAGAAACTTCTTCGAATAAAAGCAACTTATTCACTAATAAGTTGCTGTTGATAGCTTTTCGATGTCACTATGTTGATTTTTTTATTATTTTTCAAGACTGCTTTTGTTTTATGTTTTCATGTTTGAAACACAAATATTATACGATCTTACGCACGGTACTATCTTTCAGTTTATTATTTTTTAATATTTGCAAAGTAGTGAAGTCGCCTTTAGATTGTACAAATATTTAAAATATACTTTTTATCACTTCAAAAATGTTGTAAGACTCAAAAAAATTGTTCTACTTGATAAATATTTGTATAGCATGTACATATTTTTCAAGTCGAAACAGTGTTACCAATATTTAAATTTATTTAACGTTAAAAAACGTTACCCATCTCACAAGCATCAACCTATTTACGAAAATGTTTCATTTCTAAATATCACATCGCATCCCGTGAATTTACAAATTTTCTAAATATCAACCAACTTTGTCAATACAAAATTATTGTATTTCATAGTATCTATTATTTAAAATAATATAAAAGAAAAGCAAGGACAATATTTTTTATAATTGACTAAAACTGATAGCTTAATTTCAGAATTATTATTTACATAATATTTTTGTACAATATATAAACAATCAAACATTTACATTTTTGTTCGAAAATACCAATATCCGACTATTATTGTTCAAATATTGTAAATATTATTTGAAATCTAGTGATTTTTTATCAACAATAGCAATTTTAGACGAAAAACACTAAGATAACTTAACAAAAAATTGTTTAAGATTGTAAATTTTCTTTTAAACCTAATGGTTTTTTATACAATAAAAAGATAAATTAGACTTAGGATTTTTGTTTAAATCTCATATATTCCCAACCGAGAATCCATTGGGTGAATATCAATTTACCAAAACATTATTTACCAATGGTCACCCACTTTCTAAAAAATCGACTTTTTTCATATTCTTGAACGGACTGAAATGTATCTTTGTTGCTTCTAATATAAAATTCGCTTTTTTCTTTAGTTTCAGTTTTTTAAAATGAGATATCATTCTCTAATCATTTTTAAAAAGTTTAATTTTCGAGAGCTGAATTTTAACAATTTAAATTTCTAACTGCTGAAAATTCAGTTTTCGATTATTACAATAGAACGTTAATCTTCTTGGTTCAGAATTCAACTATTTGGTTGAAAATAAGTTGTTTTTTTTTTTAGACATTTAATCTTTTTGGTTACAAATGCAACGTTTTAGTTGAAAACTGATTTTTTTTTAGTTGAGGATTAAACTGGTTTGCTAAAAACGCGTCTTTTTTATTCAAATCAACTCTTTCAAATTAAAATTTTTTCTGATTGAAATATCAACTATTACATTTTTTGTTGAAAATTATTTTTTTGTCAACTTTTGGAAATTTAACTATGTATTTCATTTTTGGCACTACTTGGTTGGAAATTGATGTATTTTGTTAAAGATTCGTATTTTTTGGTAGAAAATTAATCTTCTCGGTTAAAAATTTAACTGGTTGATAAATTATGTATTTTGTACAACATTTTTTTTTTTCTTGTAAAAAATCAATTTTAATGGTTAAAAATTAAACTGTTTTCGATTTAAAATAAAAATATTTTTTACTTGAAATATATCTATTACATTTTTCGCTCAAAATTGCATTTGGTAAAAATTGATCTTTTTTAGTTTAAAAATTCAACTATTTGGTTGATAATTTACGTATTTTGTTCAAAATTCTTTGTTGTTGAAGAAAATCCATTTTTTTAAATTAAAAATGCAACTGCTTGGTTGAAAATTAAACTGTTTTTGATTTAAAATAAAAATATTTTGTAATTGAAATATTAACTGTTACATTTTTTGTTGAAAATTCCATTTTTTTGTTTGTTAAAAATTGAAATTTTGACTGAAATTTCAACAATGTGGTTGAAAATTCAACTGTTTTGTCGAAAACTCGTCTTGTTGACTGGAAAATTCAACTATTTGGTAGAAAATCCATCTGTTTTATAGAAAATTAATTTTTGTGATAGAAATTAAACTACTGCATTTCTGGTTAAAAATTGATACTTTTTAGTATAAAAATTCAACTATTTGGTTGAAAATTGATGTAATTTTTTAGAACATTCGCCTTTTTTGGTCGAAAAGTAATCTTCTGGGTTAAACTAACTATTTGATTAGAAATTTATCTATTTAAATAAAAGTAGAACAACTTTGTCCAAAAAACTTTTTTTCTTATTAAAAATTAACTTTTTTAACTGAAAATTTAAGTATTTGGTTCAAAATTAACTTTTTTGGTGAAAATTCAACTGTTTTATAGAAAATTTGTTTTTTCTTGGCTCGAAAGTTGCACAATTTGGTATAAAATACAACTGTTTTGTCCTTTTTAGTTTAAAAATTCAACTATTTGATTGAACATTTACGTAATTCATGGAAAATTCGTCTATTTTGGTAGAAAATTAATCCTTTTGGTTGAAAATTCAACTGTTTTGTAAAAAGCTAATCTTTTTTCTTGAAAATGCAACATTTTGTTTAAAAATGCAACTGTTTGGTTGAAAATGAATCTGTTTTGATTGCGGATTCAACTATTTGGTTGAAGTCATCTTTTTTGATATAAAATGAAAATCTTTCCTTGGTTAAAATATCAACTATTAGTATTACACTGTTTGTTGGCATTTAATCTTTTTTGTTGTTGTTGAAAGTTCAAATACTTTCTTAATTCATGAGAAACAGAATAAATAAGATAGGGGGAGGGTTCAAAACTTAGGAGTTACGTGGTTCAAAATTTCAGAAAAAAAAGAAGTTCAAATAATTTATGTACGGCCCCGAAGAAACGAAGGTCATGTATACCATGAGGGGACATATTAAGAATTTAAAGAAGAAGTCAAAATCTTCTATATCTAGAAAACCCAAAATCAGTGTCCTTTAAATCTCGAGTGCATTCCAATCTTTAAATCAGATATTCATATTTTATTCAAAAGTAATTTATTCAATGACATTTAAATTACAACCTACCGAATTCAACCAATACAATATGTATCAAGACGGAGAAATAATTACTGTAATAACACTTTAGCAATACGCAATTACATTATAATATATAATTGTCTTCCTTACGAATCAAGGACTACAGACTAAAAATATCGGCTACAAAAGTAACTGTTCAGAACAATGTACGTTCTTAAATCATGCAAAACATGATTATGCACTGACAAAAAAAAGCATCGACTAAATTTAAATATGTATATTCAACATACAGTACTTCTGTTAAAATAATTCAGTCATTTTTCAACTATTAACTTATTTAACGATACGTTTTTTTAAATAATATATGAATTTACTCAACAAGTCTACTTACAATCTCAAAATAAAGCTCATTGTACATTTTTCTAACAGACAATCGTTTAGCGCCCACAAGAATTAGTTGTAAAGACTCTCAATTTTAAAAACTGCTTAATTCTTGCTTCATATTTTATAAAGCTTTTTTTTTCTTCAAGTTTAGCTTAAAGTTTGGGAAATTCAGAAGTATCTTTAATATAGAATCAGGAAAGTTTAACTATACGCAAAGCGATTTAAATTATACTTTGTTATAAAAAAAGTTTACAGTAAATAAAGAATCTGAGCATTACCGATTCGAAAAATTATACACGAATTCGTGTAGCATTAACGAAAAGGGCGTAAGTCATAGATAGAGGTACACGTCAAGTGTATTTCTGGAGAAACTGTTTGATATAAAAAGATATAGAATGTTTAGGAAGTACTTATAGTCGTGCAAAGTCTTGCACGACCTTGTTCAATCAATTGTCTTTCGCGTTCTTCCTTCAGTTGCATCATACGATTTTCATGAGCCCATTTCAAATCGCTTTGGGCCTTATCTCTCTCATATTCCCACTGGAATCTCTCGAATTCCAAAGTCTTGCGGCGCAATTCGAGCTCAGCAACTCTTCTCAGGGCGCGTTTTTCCAAAAGTTGTTCCTGGTAAATCTTGCTTTGCAGAGGCGAATGAGCTGGAGCTGAACGTTGCGTAATCACAGGCCACTGCGAAACTCTCCTCGGATAGTAAATTTTTCTCGGCACAGATCTTGGGGCTTGTTCTTGTGGAACAGCTAAGGAACGGTTTTCAGAATTATTTGCAGTTTGGTGTAGAATTATCAGGGCATCTACAAATTTCCTAAAGAACTTTTTTACAACTGAGAAAAGGAAAGATTATAAATAATTTATAATAATCACTTTTAAAACGAAGAATAGATTAACAGGATGGCCACAGGCCATGGAAAACCTGGAAATCAGGGAAAAGTAAGGATATCTTGTTGGTCAGTGAAAGTCATGGAAAAGTCAGGGATTTTGAAAGAATCTAAGTCGTAAAGAAAATCCAACTATTTTTGGTAATTATTTTTAATTGAAAATTTATTATTATATTTTAGGTTTAAAAATCATCTCTCTGGGTTAAAAATTCTACTTTTTAGTTGAAAAATAAATTATTTTATGGAAAATTCAAATATTTGGTTAGAAAGTCATCTTTTTTGGTCAAAAATTTAACTGTCTTCTGAAAAAATTGTCCTTTTGGCTTGAAAATTTAATTATTTGGTTAAAAAGGCAACTGATTTTAATTTGAATTACAATCTTTTTTAATTTTGTTACAAAAATTAAGTTTCAAGCAAAAATATTTAAAAAAAAAATAATTTTCTACAAAATAGTAATATTTTCAATAAGAGAGATTTATTTTCAACAAAAATGATAAATCTTTGACAGAAAAAAAGGATTTAAGCAAAAAAGTTTACCTTTCATCCAAGCAGTTAAATTTTCAACACAAAAAGGGCGAAGCCTCAACAAAGAAGATTCATTCCTACCCAAAAAGACAAATTTTCAACAAAAGGCATTAAATTTTCAACCCAAGAGGTGAATCTTACAAATTTTTTTTCAACAAAGTAGTCGAATTTTCAACAAAAAATTATGCATTTTTAACAAAATAGTTTCACTTTCGACCAATCAGATGGATTTTTAACCTTCCTGTTTTCAACTGGGGAGTTTTAATTAAAATTGAATTGCTTTGTTGAAGAAAATTGCTTTTTTTTTTGTTGAAGATTCGTAATTTTTATTCAATTTTATCAAGTTAAAAATTCATCTATTTGGTTGAAAATGAAACTATTTTGTTAAAAATTCTTTTTTTTTTAAGATTCACCTCTTTAGTTGAAAATTAAACTATTTTTTTGTGTCAAAATTAAATTCTACAATCTAAAATTATATTTTGTACCTGAAAATTTGACTATCACATTTTTGGTTAAAACCCTATTGTTTAGAAGTTGAAAATTAAAGTATTTCGTTGAAAACTCATCTCTTATGGGTGGAAAATTCATGTATTTTGTTGAAAATTTGTATTTTTTTAGTAGAAAATTAATCTTCTTGGTTAAAAAATAATCTTTATAGGTTGAAAGTTCAGCTATCTGGTTAAAAATTTAATTATTTTGTTGAAAATTAATTTATTTTATGAAAGCTATATTTTTCAGTTGAAAATTCAACGGTTTTGTAGAACGTTCGTCCTTTTAAATAGAAGGTTCACCTTTTTTGGTAGACAAGTCATCTTTCTTGACTGAAAATTACCTTTCTTATTTAAAATTCAATTTTCCGGGATAAAAACTCAATTGTCTTGTAAAAAATTCGTTCTTTTGGCTTGAAAATTCAACTATTTGATTTAAAATTCTTTCTTTTTTTTTTGGTTTAAGTTTAATCTTTTTTTTGTTGGCAAATTCGACCATTTGAGTAAAAAATCAACAACTTGGTTGAAAAATTAATTATTTGGTTGTAAATCACCGACTATTTGGTTAAAATCATCTTTTTCGTTAAAAAAAGGCTTTGTTGAAAATTCGTTCTTTTGAACGGAAAAATAAGTTGTGTGGTAGAAAAGTCATACATTTAAGCTGAAGTCATCTTTCTTGCTTGAAAATGAACTTTTTTGTTGAAAATTCGTCTTTTTTTTTTGTTGGAATTTCAACTACTTTGGTAAAAATTTAAACTATTTGGTTAAAAATGAGCTGTTTTGTTAAAAATTCTTATTTTCGAGTTGAAAATTCAACGGTTTTATAGAAAATTCATCTGCCTGAGTTAAAAATTTACTTTTTTGATGAAAATTCACCTTTTCGGGTTTAAAAGTCAACTTTTATCTTAAACAATAGACCTTAAAGCACCAAATTTTATCTACTTTTCTTGAAAATTCGTCTTTTCGTGAAGTCATCCCATTTTCACTGTTTTGATAGTATTTTGGACGGTGAAGCCAGAAAATATTACAAAATTAAAATTCTGGGTTATAAATATTAATGGTCAGGGAATACGAAAAATTGTTCAGGGAAAAGTCAGGGATTTTTTAAATGAAGTTTTGTGATCACCCTGACCTGACAGTGCAGAAGATTTAGAAGTAGTAGACACCCTGCTTTAATATTTATTCCTAATTTTGTAAACTGAAGTGACTGCTTTGTTTTTTAAATTGCGAACTAAAGATAACCGAGGTAAAAAGTAGCTGAAAGCTTGAAATTAACTTAAATAATAATAAAGTTCAATCAACAAAGCACCCGTCTCCAACTTACATTTCCACTTTTGCAGTATCATTTTCAGATAGCCTGAAGTAATCAAAACCGAATTTTTCGAAGCCCAGAAATCAATATTTTAATCGAAAAATAGGGTTGACACTATTTTTCTGCGTGAAAATTCACTATTAAAGTTTTGTTTCCAATTTTATTGCAATACATTATTTGTGAGCTTTATCACTCAAAAGTTTGATTTAAAAAAATTATAAACCTTACCATGCCCAAAATGTTCTTTTACTTACATTCTATGGAATATTATCTATTCTTTCAGGCCACAAATTTTCTAAATCTACAAGGTTACATCTCAGTTTTTGTTTGGCCAAATCCCTATGGAACCCATAATTTCTCAATTACGGAAAAAGAACTTTTATCGCTCAGAAGATATACATATTTTCAACAATTTTAAGATCACTTGAAATTTTATGAAAAACAGAACAAGAAGTTCGAATATAAAAGGTTCTTAACAACCAGTCTTAAATAATAAATATATATATATTTTTAAAAATATTAAACGCTGTTGGCATTTTCGTATTTTAATTAAATTTTGAAGGAGAGTGATTTACTCTACCAAAAGAAAAATAAAACTAATTAAATTGAGAATGTCTTATTAACTTTGAATTTCTAAGTCGTATAATTTGTGTCTATTGAAGGAATATTTTATCGGAAAAGCGATAACGAGGGACTGAATGTAATCTCTGAACTAGTGAATAATTTACTTCCATCAAAAAGATTAAAAGGCTTATATGATGTTATAAGGATTTGATTCTTGCCAAACTGTACAACATAAATTTTGCAAAGATTTTTTTATGTTTTATTACTACATAAATTAACATCCTTTAGTCTCTTGCAAAGATCACAGCGCAAAATATGTAGCTCAAAACAGGGGAAATAGGATAATTTTTTCACGGAATAGAGGAAAGATTAAATATTTATTTTTACATTAGAAAAGAAAAAACAATCTTTTAACAAGAAATGTTATATTTCTAAATAATTTAAAATGATTTCTGCCATTAAGGAATTTATTTTTAAAAATTGTATATACTTAGGTCGTTGGAAATCTATTCACGGCAATATAAAAAAAGTCTGTAAAAATTAAATTTGTTAAATAAACAATTTTTATGTTTAAAATCGTTCGCGTAATCAATAATATTTTATCTTTAGAAACTTTCATAATTTATCATTTGAGACTGCTCGAATTTTATGTTCAATATCAACTTCTGTCATCGGGTTTCACATTTTGAACATGTATTAAAATATTTCAGCACCAAGCTTTTTTTTAACAATGTTTAATTTTAATGGACTAGTTTTCAGTACTTAAAGCTGTTTAAACTAATTAAACATGCTTGTGATACGATATATTGTTTTTTTATATTTTGTACTTAATTTATTTATAAATAATGTGTTTAAGTACTTCAGTACTATATAGATGTATTTTATTATTGCGGATTTTTTTGTTCCCTTTGGGTTAAAAATGAACCACGTGGAAGACGAAATTAATTGTAAAATATTAAGCGGTAGCTCATCGCAAATTTTAGTTTTTATAGAAAAATTAAGTTTTCTCGAAAACAGCAGCTTATAACGTAAAATTAAATTATTTATAGGTTCTTAAACACCAATTCATATAAAGAGGTAAAATTACTGTTTTTGAAAAATTGGTTTATATAAATATTAGATATTTATTAAAGATAAAGACCTCTCAGTAAGTGGAACAAATGATTAACGTTTCTTTATAGCAATTTTCTTCACGTATCTCCGTAAGTATGCTTAAAGAAAAACATTTTTAAAAAATAAAGAAAACTTATAATATAAAATTCTGTATTTCCTTTCCGATCTGTCGATTTCGAGCTACATTAATTTTCCTGTAAAACAGACAAACGTAGCTCATTTTTAACACAAAAGGAACAAAGTCAAAAATCGAAATTGAGATACGTAATTTCTTTTTTAGTAACCCTAACCTAGAGGACATTATAGCTGTAAACCAAATTTAATTTAAATAACAAAAATTAATAACATTTGAAAGTTAAATTTTAGTTCTAGTTTTGAATCGAATAATTTTGTAGATATAAAACGAGGAGCGGTTCTTATAGTTCTTAATTACATTTACTAATTTTAGAGATTTTCCTGCATAATTAAAACAGTGTATTTTCAAATAACGTAAGTGGATTAGAGGAAAGCCTGTGATCCTGCTCTTAAAAAAAATGTTTAGGTGATCAGGATGCTGGTTACATAATTCGGAGTGTCTACTAATCGGGAAAACCGGAAATCTAAATTCGAACAAAGATCACGTTAAAAATGCGATATTTTGGATAGTTCATGATAACAAGACAAATAAATTTTAATGTTTAATGTTTAAAATTGCAATAAAGACGATAAATAAAGCATTTGGTAATAACAAAATTTCAAAAATTGTATAACAATTAAGAGCAATGTTTATGCTCTGAAGAAATGGTATTCTCAAAGAGATATAATAATTATCAAATTCTTCTTTCTTACGCTCACAATTTTTTAAATGTTTTTAAAAAAGTATAACTTTCGATGTATTTTCCAAATTCGAACATATAGATTCGTGAAATAACCTTATAGGTTATTTCCTGCTATTAAATCGAGATTTGTTGAAAATTCCTTTTTTGAATTATTATTATAGCCACTGACTAGTATTGCAGAATTTTCCGTATATATAACCAGTCATGTACAGCGTTAGGGCTAGTATTACGTAATTTTCCGTATCGGTACACAGTTCGATTATTGTAAGTCTTAGAAATCAAAACTATAGCTTCAATTTACATTGCTTTGGTTAATAATTTTTGGTATTCTAATTGGTAAATAATCCTTAAGATATAACTTTCAAGAGTTATTACACAAAACCATTATAAAAACATATAATTATAATTCAACTGTTGTAATAAATAATTTTAAATTAGTTTAGTGTAATCATTCTTCAATAATTAATCGCTAATAATGAATACATTAAAAATTATATCAAAGAATTATGTACCAATTAGGATACCAAAAATAATTATCCAAAGATACTTTTATAAAAAATAACAACTGTCATGTTAAGTTCCCTTAATTTTGATTGTCAGAGTTAACATTTTTTCTCTTTAAAGGGTCGAATGATCTTAAAATTCTGTATAAAATGAGCCCAGTATGAAGCCAATTTGTCTATTATTCAAGTAGATATTGCAAAAATAGCGTATATTGTAATGTTTTTTTTTTAAATGCTCAATAGCTTCCGAAATAATCAACATTAACAAAAAATTTTTTGGGCTCACTTTGAAGTTATTTTTCGACAGTATCGCAACAGCTTATGAGCATAAATCTAAAAGAATCCTATCACAATGCAAGAACTTAAAGTTGTAATAAAAAAGTTGGAAGTTATTAAACATTTAAGAAAACATTCAAATTTAAATTATTTTTGCAATATATATTTAAAAAATAGACAAATTAGCTTCATCCTGGGCTCATTTCATACCGAATTTTGAGAGCATTCAACCCTCCAAAGAAACTTTTTTTTTTTTAGCTCTAACATAATAAAAATTAAGAGAACTTACACTGCCCTGCAAAAGTTTGGACTCACCTCTTTTTTAATGACTGATTAAGTTATCTGAATTTTAATTATGTCAGAGCTAAAAAATTTTTTCTTTAAAGGGTTCAATGCTCTTAAAATTCTGTATAAAATGAGCCCAGGATGAAGCCAATTTTTCTATTTTTTAAGTAGA